>JAFIDM010026063.1:0-10978 GCA_023159025.1 Thereuonema tuberculata
AGAAAATAAATAATTAACTACAATAAATAACTGAAAAAATTACAAGTATCTTATTGTGTACATAAGATAGATCCATTATTCAAAAACTATACTTTCTGTTGCCCTTCCCCCACTAATGAGGAAGTGGATTTATGGTGTAGAAAATATATAAGAAGAAATTATTCTTTTCTAAAGTTGGAAGCAACAATTCTATTACTTGAGAACACAAAGCACATAGAAAAGAAAAACAGTCCAAGTGAAGTATTTTTGAATTAAGACTTTTTAACAACAATGACTCCTCTTGTATTTCTAGATTGAAAATTACAAAATGTGGAAAAAAAGAAAATGCTGAGAATGCAGATCACATCAAACTGCAGGCAACCTTCTACCATTATTATCTTCGGTTGTTAGTTGGTATGTATCAAAAGTGCATCTGCGAAACTTTGCAGGTCCGTGTTCTGTGGTGGTCTAGCATTGGCATCATGGCAAACCCCTAGAAGAATACATAGAATTTCTAGTGAAAAATACTGAGATGGTTTCCCATGGCCTTCCTCGGGAAATTAATAACGAATGAGTTCAGACTGGAAGAGAAATATGAAGAAGCAGACAAACACAGGAAAGGAAATGTTTCAAACATTCATTCCGATGCCATAATTCCAACACAGGTTCTGACACATCGGTCTCATGGCAGATTATCTTAAGTAATGAATAAATGTAATGCATTCAAACAATAAGTTCCAGCAATGAAAGTGTTACCAAAATATTGAAAATTCCTGCTATTTGAGGGTTGGTGAACGTTTTTGGCTTTGAGAACTACTCTTCAAAAAAGTGGGGATCACATTTCATAAATTCCATAATGTGTATTCTACTAACTGCTTATCACATTCCTTATCAGAAGATTCCAATTTCTGCATAGTCTTATCAAGAACCTTTACACCACAAATTTGCAACATATATTCTGCAGACACTTGGGTTTCACTGCAAACTTCCTATATTCCTTCACCTTCTTTTGTAACAAGTTTTCTGAATACCATATTAATACATTTCTTTAGAGATGTTACTATTGTGATTAATGAAAATTAAAGTTTTTATATATTTCAAATTTCCTTTTTTTATTAGGAACGGAGTTTTTGTTCACAAAAGGCTCCTGTCTTTATAGATTTCTTAATCAAAGATATAAATTATTAATGTTTGAACAGATGAAAACGGGCACGCAAACATCACGTTTTCCATGAAACGGAAGTAAAAATCAGAACCGGAAGTCTTAAAAATACAAATCACGTGATCCATAGACGGAGACGCGCCTTTTATACGTCGCCATCTTGGTTGACTGGACAACTTTCGTACTCGCTCTCGACGGTTGATTTAGTTCATCAACCGGCGGCAACTAACTTGACATCCACCGGCATAACCGAACGAAGTGCAGTTGATCAACTGTAATATACTTACTACCTCAACCACTCAACCGGGCATATCCCAACAGTAGTTTCAGGTTTTTCAGTTACTGCATTAACCTTGTTCGAGTTGCTATTACTGATTCCCTCTTGTCTAAATTTCATCGGAAGTTTTTGAAAATATCAGTTCCAGTTATAAAGTTTTTCGTGAATCCTGGTTTATTGCTAGAGTAAGGATCTGTATCAATTAATAATAAAACATCTTCAGTGGATTGTTTGTTTTAGAGAATGAAATAGGCTTATCGTCCGTGTGTTGTAATTTTCTTTGGCAATGGCCGCCAATTGCATTTCTTCTGTGTAAAAATTGTTTCTTTTGTTACATTGGCTTAATGTTCATTACAATATTATAAATAACACCTACGAACATTAATAAAAAGAACGTATTTGAAAGGCTTTTCAAATAATATTGTTTTCACAGAATATCTGAAAATCAGGCTTTAATGGTCAATTTCAAGATAAGGCTGTGACGAATATAATAGTTTCCAGGATAAATTACGTATCAACCTATGATAAATACCAAAAACTAATTAGTTTTAAAATACAATTTAATAAGTTTAGTAAATCACATACGGGAGAAAAGACGTCAAATGAATGAAATAAAAATCATGAATATTGCAAGATCGATAAAATCCACTATAAATGATAAGTGTTTAATTTTTTAAGATTTCTAAAAACCTTTCTTCAAAATCAGCCAAAATGACCGATCACATTAATTTCCAAACAAGTAAAAAACCTTTTAAATGTGAATTTTGTGAGAAGGGTTTTGCAAAATCAAGCCATTTACATTCTCACATTAGAACCCATACAGGTGAAAAGCCATTTAAATGTGAATTTTCTGAAAAGAGTTTTTCACATTCAAGTCATTTACAGTCTCACATTAGAATCCATGCAGGTGAAAAGCCCTTTAAATGTGAATTTTGTGAGAAGAGTTTTTCAGAAGCTGGTGCTCTAAAGAAGCACATTAGAACCCATATAGGTGAAAAGCCATTTAAATGTGAATTTTGTGAAAACAGTTTTGCACAATTAGGCCATTTACAATCTCACATTAGAACCCATACAGGTGAAAAGCCATTTAAATGTGAATTTTGTGAAAAGAGTTTTGCACAATCAAGCAGTTTACATTCTCACAATAGAACCCATACAGGTGAAAAGCCATTTAAATGTGAATTTTGTGAAAAGAGTTTTGTAAAATCAAGCTATTTACATTCTCACATTAGAACCCATACAGGCGAAAAGCCCTTTAAATGTGAATTTTGTGAAAACAGTTTTGCACAATTAGGCCATTTACATTCTCACATTAGAACCCATACAGTTGAAAAGCCATTTAAATGTGAATTTTGTGGAAAGAGTTTTGCACAATCAAGCAGTTTACATTCTCACGTTAGAACTCATACAGGTGAAACATACAATGTTTCATACAATGAAACAACCAGAAAGGGTCAAACACTTATCGGGAGGTTCATGACAGTTGAACACCACAGCATAGGTCCTCATATAACACACAATGGCCGCACTCAGAGTAGTAGGTGAGGAAAAGTGGATTAATAAGAATTGATATTTCCATAAATCAATATAGGTGATTTTTAATGGGTTTTTATAATTTCTCATGTTATAGGATCAACAATTTTATGGATGAATCTGATGAAGACCTAAAATGATTGAAATTATCAAATGAAATATTGACATACATATATAAGTATTGAATTTGACCCTTCAACATGTTCGATCATGAAAAACATGAAATTGATTTTTTTTTTTTCAAAATTGAAAAACTAAAAAAATAACCACTGTTAAGGTGCAGTAGTTATTTGCCAATGAGAAAATGATAAACCGACACAAACACTGAATTTTAAGTGTTATAGTTTTTGATGAAATGCCAGTGCCATTAAAGCTAAATATAAAATGTTTATTCATTCCATTAATAAAGATAATTTCTTTTTTAATTCAGAAGTTTAGAGGTGGAGGTGCATAAGAGGAGCATTTCTCTTAACAACAATTAAAAAATATAAATAAATGGATTTAATTTAAATTTGAATAAATTGATGTTACAAGAATAATCAAAATCTATTTAGCACACATTGGTTCTTGTATCATCAATTTATTCAAATTTATGTATGGAATAGCAGTAATAAAAAAAATGTATTATAGGATCTTACACAGTACAGTTAAACATGAAATTTGATGATAATACTTCAGAAATTACATCAATAGCTGAATTATATATATTGTAGCCAGTGTTACCTCGCAGATTTTGCTCCGATTTAAGAATTTATTAGTTATTATATCCCCTGCTGCCTTCGTAACTATATTCAACATCTTTACATCCTAAATTTAATGCTTAATTTTTGCTCAGTGGTTTTCATTTGATAAACCTAAGTTTCGATTTAACAGTGTTTGGTTTTTTAAAAAGATGAAATAATTACAGTAAAACCTCGTTAAGTCGTCACTCAAGGGACCGAACATTTTTGACGACTTAACCGGAGTGACGACTTAAGCGGAGTGGGCATTTTTGAAAAAAAACAACACTGAAATACAATATTTTTATGAATTGCTATAGGATTCGGTGAGAAAAACAAGATTTTCAGAAATCAATACATGCAAATGAATGAGTGGCCATTTAAATGTGAATTTTGTGGAAAGAGTTTTGCAAAATCAAGGGTTTTACATTGTGACATTAGAACCCATACAGGTGAAAAGCCATTTAAATGTGAATTTTGTGAAGAGAGTTTTGCAAAATCAAGCGATTTCCATCGTCACATTAGAACCCATAAAGGTGAAACGAACACCACTGCGTAAATTATACTTAATGTGAATCTGGAAACATGACATCAAGAATAAATTATGGACATTGTAATAAAGAGATGTCAAGAAGTCGTATTCCTATTTTGTAAGTATAGGTATCGCTTTGATTGCTCACTATAATATAGTACTGGGGTGGTTTTTTCGAAATGCACTTATGTGCTCTTTCACACGTTTCTCCAGCTTTCTACCAGTGTTTCCGAAATATACCCTGCTATAAGTTCTACATTTCAATTTATATATTACTGCCATAGTTTGCATTATGTCATTTTCTTCCTTCTTTTATAATAATGATCCCAAATTTTTATTTGCCACGCTTATAATTGATATATCATTAAATTTACAAGTGGTTTTTATTTCTTCGGGTATTCATTACAGTATAATATTCTTTTGAAGACCTCAATCTTATTTCTGCATTTTCTTTCATCTAGAGCAGGGTTTCTCATTCTTTTTTTACCCATGGACCCCTTTTCCCTTCTTTTTTATTTTGGTGGACCCTCTCTTAGCTATTCCATAAAAGAAAAAGTAAAGAGATTATATTAATAATCAACGAAATAGTAAATGATTATGTTTTATTTTGAATGAAAACTAATTTAATAAAATTCTATGGAGCATTTATGCACACTGGTAAATAATTCATAATAAAGCATTTTAAAATAAGTGTGATTCAATGAGATCCGTGTGGACCCCGAAGAATATTACATGGACCTCGGTTGAGAATCACTGATGTAGAGTGTTGTTTTGTAAATTATTCCTTATTAATGCTTTTTTTGTGGAAAAACTATGTACAGAATAATAATTTAACATGACTTTGATAAGCCTTTTTATAGTGTTTGTAGTCAATAATATTATCTTTATTACATAATTTTAAGTCTAGAAAAACAATATAGCTCTCGGAATATCAAATGTAAGAAGTGGAGTCATGTTTAAACAAAGCAAGGAAGGTTTCTTGAAACATAGAAAGGAGATGTAAGGTAAGGAAATGTATAATGTAATATTGAATAAAAAATCTAAAATGCTTAAAGAAAATAGCAACATGGGAATCAAATATATACTTTACATCTAAATCTAAATACTATGGTATTTTACCCAAACCTTTAGAGTATTTAAAAATCCCAGTAATAATACAAAATTAACGAATGAACAGCAAAATTCAGGATTTTAAATGAACTATTGTGAAGAATGAGCAATATGAATGCAGAAGAAGATGGAGAAGCTTCAATGAATACAAAATAAATACAACAATGAAGAATAAACTACCGAAAGAAATTGATGAGAAAATCATGAAAGTTAATAGTGACAATTTTCAACGTAAATTAAAATTTCTTTTGAGTAGAAAAAAAGAAAAAATACGGAATCGTTGGAAGATATTGAACCAACAGTACTTTAAGAAATTTACAAAGCACAAAGATTATATACATATAACTAATTTCCAAATACCAGACAGAGTAAGGTTTATTAACATGTTAACGGATATTGAAAGATGAAATATAAAAAACAAATCCCATATTACAGAAATTATGAGGAGCATAAATAATGACTTATCACATCAAAATATTACTGAAAAACAAAGGAATATAATTATTGAAAAGCTTAAAAAATGATAAAGAAATTAAATTTCTTGAAGCAGACAAAGGAAACAAACTAGTGATAATGGATTATCAAGAGTACGTCAATAAAACTAAGGATATACTGCAAAACAAAGAATTTCAAGAAATTAAAGTGAACCCTAACGAGAAACTTTACAACAAGATAAACAAGAAAATATAAAAAATGTAAAATGACAAGATTATACCATATAAGGGTGCCTATGCACTGACCAACTTTTAGTTGGAAAGCAATAAAAGGGGTATTAGTGGGGGGGGGGGGGCTTTCCTGACCAGAGCAAGTAATAATTGTGGCAATTACTTCTCATTGTGTTTTGGTTTGCTTCAGGTGGGTTTCAGCTGACTTGGGAGATGAGACAGAGTCCGATCTCCCAAGTCTGACTAAAATGGCTAAGGCAAACATCAACTCAGTAAGAAGTAATTGCCACATTATTACTTGCTCGTGTTAGGAAAGCCCCTCTCACACACACACTTTCTCCCTTTTTATTGTTTTATTGCTTTCCAACTAAAAGTCAGTAGTGTGTAGGAGCCCTAAGGAATATGAAAAAATTACCAGCAATATGGCAGACGAACCAAGTTTTGAATCTAGATCCAAATTACACAAAGAAGGTATCCCAATGAGGCCTGTCATCAACTCATTTGGATCACCAGTTCAAAATCTGACAACATTTTTAAATTCTTTCTTGAACAAATTACCTACATTAAATAGAGATTTAATAGTACAAAACATAAACCAGGTAATCAATAAATTGAAATTTTTTAACTCAAACAATAACAGCAAGTTTAGATTATTCTCTTTAGATGTAATAAACATGTACACATCAGTACCAGTTGAAAAAAACCTTAAAAATGGTGGAAGAAATGTGGAACCAGTATCATACAACTATGTTAGAAAGTAAAATGAGTAGTACACAGGTAATAGAATTAATATGTTTTAATTGGTTTTTAAATTTAATCAAAAATGGTATAAAGAAAAAAAAGGCTTTCCAATAGGTAGCCCTATTACAGGGACCCTATGCAATATATTTTTTAATGATTTTGAAATGAAGAATATCCTTACATGAAACAATAATAAATTTGATTACATGAGGTATGCTGATGATATCTCAATCATATGAAAAGGTTCGTCAAGACAATTCAAAATTTTTTTCGAATTTCTAAATAACATTGATGATAACATAAAATTTAAAATGGAGGAAGAAAATAATAACTATTGTTTTTCTAGACTTAAAATTATGTAATAATTGTAATATTATTGACTACGAACACTATAAAAAGCCTTATCAAAGCAATGTCATATTAAATTATAATTCTGTACGTAGTTTTTCCACAAAAAAAGTATTAATAAGAAATAATTTACAGAGAATTACAAACAAATGGACAAACAAGATTGAAAATTTCAAAAGAATACTATACTATTATGAATACCCGAAGAAATTGATAAACAAACTATGTAGATCTTATTTTTTAAAGAAAAAAGAAAATCCAAAAGAAACCAAAAAGATTAAAAATATAATTAGAGTACCTTACAATGTTAAAATCTCTAAAAGTATAAATAACATTTCTAAATCTAATGATATATCAATTATAAGAGTGACAAATAAAAATTGGGGATCTTTGATACAGAAGGAGGAAGAAAACGACATAATGCAAACTATAGCCATAATATATAAATTGAAATGTAGAACTTGTAATGGGTATATTTTGGGAACACTAGTAGAACGTTGCAGGAACACGTGAAAGAGCACATAAGTGCATTCCGAAATAACACCCATAAATTTCTAACTGGGCCCATCATTGCATAACCTTGGGACACGACCCTGACCCAATAGTTAAGGTACTATACAAAAACATATACAACAAAGACACAAGGTTTGTACTAGAAGCATGCATAATTAATAACTTCAATTGTTTTCACAAACAAAAAAGCATAGATATAAGCCCAATGGTTTTAGAAAAATTTAAAGAAAGCTGTCAAAACATTGAAATATTTTAATAATTACAATATTAGTTAACAACAGGCAGCTGATTTAAACAAATGTATGTAAATAAGTTCTAATCTCATTAGTGTATGTAACTTAATCTTTTAATCTAAACATACTAAGACTATTTTTATGTTTGTAAGAAATATTCGATGTATTTAGAAGCCTGATGAAGCAGGACAAAGCCCTTGCCTACAAAATATTGCAAATGAATAAGAAAAGAAAATGTGTTGTGTTTCATTAATAAATTACAATAGAATTATATAAAAAATTTACAATCAAATTGATTCAGAAACATTTAACATTACCAAGATATTATAACTCAAAAATGTAATTCTAAAAAAAAAAAAAAACCTTATACGGGGGCAGATCAAAAAGTAAATTTTCCTTATATGTATTCTTAATCACTTGATAAAAGTTTTCTTTATTATATAACTAATGTATATTATTATTAAAATAAAAGCAACAAAATTGTGTATTAGATTCTAATATAATTAATTTTTCTTATTCTTAATGTTATAAAATTTTAACTACATAAATTATAGAATTCAAAATTATCAAAGTAACTAATAAGAAGTAACTTGATTTTATGTATTAATATAGCATTTTCAATTTTGTATGTAACTTTGATTCCAATTCTGTTACTTTTATTATTTTTTCAATTTATTATATTTAACACTTTTAAGATTGTACCCTACAGACACGTCTTAGCTGTACCTCAAAGGATATAAGAAGACAGAATAAAAAAAAAAAAATCTAACTTAAAATATTGTAAATTTATCCATTGTAATTTTCTTAAAAAATACTGTAATTAAATAAAATATTAAATAAAAAAAATGATTTTTTTTTTAAACTGCATATTTGGAAAATTTAAATATGGTTTAGAAACAAATATTAAAAGCCTTTAAAAATTGTAAATATGAAAAAATTCTAAATATAAAAAGAAGCTCTCATTTAAAAAGGAAACAGCAAACATGGATGAATGAAAACATTGAAAAGAACTAAATAATTAGCTTTATCACATAATTCGTTTTTTTTACTTTTTATTATATTTTCCTATTTATAAGCTTTTTTCTTACATCTATTTAGATTTTCTTAAGAGATTTCCTTCAAAAATATATCTTTATTTGCTAATTTATTACATACAGTAGTATTAATAATACAGCTACTCATAAATATATTACAAAGAACTATGTAGTATAAAGGATCAAACATGAGAAAATAAATAAAGAACTACAATAAAGAACTGAAAAAAATTACAAATATGTTATTGTGTACATAAGATAGATCCATTATCCAAAAACTATACTTTCTGTTGCCCTTCCTCCACTAATGAGGAACTGGATTTATGGGTTAGAAAACATTTAAGTATAAACTATTGTTTTCTAAAGTTGGAAGCAACAATAACTCCTCTTGTATTTCTAGATTGAAAATTACAAAATGTGGAAAAAAGAAAATACTAAAGAAAGCAGATCATATCAAGCTGCAGGCAACCTTTTATCATTAATATCTTCAGTTGTTAGTCAGTGTGCACCAAAGTGCATCTGCGAAACTTCGCAGGTCTGTGTTCTATGGCGCTCTAGCGTTGGCATCAACGCAAACCCCTAGAAGAATACATAGAATTTCTAGGGAAAGATACTGAGGTGGTTTCCCGGGACCTTCCTCAGGAAATCATTAACGAATGAGTTCAGACTGGAAGAGAAAGATGAAGACGCAGACAAAAACAGGAAAGGAAATGTTTCAAACATCCATTCCGATGCCGTAATTCCAACACATATCTCATAGCAGACACGTCTAGATTATCTTCAGTAAGGAAAAAATGTATTGCATTCAAACAATAAGTTCCAGCAATGAAAGTGTCACCAAAATATGGAAACTTCCTGCTATTTCAGGGATGATGAACGTTTTTGGCTTTGAGAGCTATTCTTCAAAAAAAGTGGGGATCACATTTAATAAATTTCATAATGTGTATTCTACTAACAGCTCACCACATTCCTTATTAGAAGATTCCAATTTCTTTAACAGCATTTCTAAGTTCAAACTTCATATATTCCTTCACCTTCTTTTGTAACTAAGATCAAGTTTTCTGAGTATCATTAATACATTTCTTTAGAGAGGTAACTATTGTGATTAAGAAAAATCAAAGTTTTTATATATTTCAAACTTTCCATAGATTAACAGACACTGTCATTTTGCAGTCTTTTGCTTCACTTAACAATATAATTTCTTGCCTGATACCCCTATAACTGTTGAATTTCCCTGCATGAGCACACTTCTATTCCATTTCGGAATACGAAAGATCAGGATTAGGAGAATAATTCATTCGTCTCTACCCAATGAGAACAGGTTGACTCTTAGCATACAATCGTCAAAAACCTTCTTAAAACTTGACAATGAATCAAACTGGGAATCTTTATTGATGTTATCAATACCACCATCACTATTAAGTACAGCAGACAAAGATAAAACCATGTTATCAAGCACTGGAAATGCCAGAACCACACCTTATATTAAAACAAAACCTTCTTTTTAGGAACTCTGCCATTGGGCACGTTTGATAGAAGAATACTGCCACTGGATACCTTCAGAAGAGAAACAGTGATACCGAGAACATTTGAGAAAGGAATAATGCTATCAGGCAACTTTGGCAGAAGAGCACTATTGAGTTGCAGTTTTTATGAAGGAACCATACCACCAGTGGACTTCAGCAGGAGGAGGAACAGTGCCACTGGGCAGCTTATAAGGAGAGCAGTACCGTAAGACAGTTTCTAAAGAACTAAAGAACTGTTCCACCAGGCACTTCGAAATAGGAACAATGCTACTAGGCAACCTTAGAAGAAAGCATTGTCAAAGTAGCCATGCCTCCTGGCACCTTTGAAGGGAGAACCATGCCACCCGGCACTTGCGGTGAATCTATGCAATGAGACAAACAGAAAGGGTCAAACACTTAACAGGAGGCCCATGACAGTTGAACACCACAGCATAGCTCCTCGTATAACACACAAGGGCTCACACTCGGAGTAGTAGGTGAAGAAAAGTGGATTAATAAGAATTGATATTTCCCTAAATCAATATAGGTGATTTTTAATGGGTTTTTAAAATTTCTCATGTTATAGGCACGACAATTTCATGGACGAATCTGATGAAGACCTAAAAT
>JAFIDM010026065.1:0-10976 GCA_023159025.1 Thereuonema tuberculata
AATAAGAAACAGGATTTTATCATTTACATCCATTCATTTGAGGATGAATACTATGACATTGTGGAGCTTTATTGCATGTAAGATCTGTTTTTATTCTTCAAATTGATTAAATGGTTTTTAGAGTCAATAAAATATATTTCTGAAAATATCAATAATTAATGAAGGTTAATTAAAATAATTAAAGTTTAAAGTGTCCCACTAAATGCTTATCTGCCGTTGGAGTCGTGAGAGGTAAGGTTCAGGTGTTCCCCGAACAACTAGCTCAGTTGAGGCCGCGTGGTCAGCCCGTCCGCCTTTAATTTCAGGGATAGAAACCCAGTCCCCATACTACAGAGCGCTGGTTAGACCCTTGGACCCGTCTGGATGCAAATAGAGCGTGGAAAAATCCCCGGCCCGGAATCGAATCCGACACCTACAAAGCCGCAGCCAAGCTCCCTTACCACCCGGCAACCGGCCGAAATAAAATAAACACTGTTAATTTCTAATCAAAATTATTTCACGATATACACGAATATATATAAAGAATAATCCATTATAAGTTAGTGTTTGTGAATTGAATTATAGCAAATGTAAAGTGTGGTTTTTTTTTTTAATATTGCTTTCTTTTTCTTTTCTTGCGATGAATTATAATTTCCAAATATTTAGATTCTCTATAAAATTCAGACTATTTGAAGTAGATATATAATTTATCGTATCACATGTGTATTATCATAAACAACAAATTTGTTTGATTTGGTATTGTTGCAATCAATCTATCTTAATTATTTTCATCTTAAGTGAACAAAATGTAACAATCATTTTCCACAATTTTCAATCAACAGTTTGAAAAACATTGTTTTCGAGTATTAAAAATTTGGTTCTGTAATTTTATTTTATTTTATTCTTAATTTTTCTTTAATTTAAGTAATAGTTGAAATTCAGTAGATTTCTATTGTATCAGAACAAAGTAACACTAGAAGTCTTTAAGTCCATATTCTATCCAAGAGAATAGAGTATTAAAAAATTGAAACAAAAAATCGTTTCTCTAATAATGTATTAGTTCTTTTACCAGGGTATCACAAATTCTGAAAGCTTACCTAAAAACTTGTGAAGCACAATGGATTGGTAATTTATTGTTTTTAATTTTCAAAAATCCTATAATTGATTGTTTTTAATTTTAATGTAATTAATATGTTTGGCTTTAACGAGATAATACTTTCTCTTTTCGATTACCAAAATCTCTCGACAAAAAGCTCGAAATGATACAAAATTCGTAAAATGTTTATTTTTTTTGTGGGTTATCAAATAAAGTAAAAAAAATGTTTTTGTTAACAACGTCATATACATCCTTCAAATTAATTTGATCATCTTCGTATCCAAAAAAAAATCAAGCATTTTTTTGTGCAAATAGATAATCCTCTTGTTTTTTGTTAATTCTACTTTTCACCAATGCACGACAGTGAACTTGAACTTGTCAAAAGTTAATATGATTCAGTGATTTTCCTTTGACTCATTCCTCACGTCCTTATTTCTTAGCAAAACAGCCTGTGGAGAATTGGGTTTTATAATATTTGACGTTGAAAGACATTATAAAAACGAAAGGGTTTTCAACGTCGATAAGAAGTTCTACAAATTGTTAGGCGAAATAATAATGAAAAAGAATAAAGATGTACTTAAAATGTAAATAATCCATTTTAGAATTGAATATTACAAATTACAGCGTATTTATTACTGCTAGATAATTTTTAGAACAATGAAAAGAGAGATAAAATAGAAATATAATAACATAATGTATAATTGGATAAAATAAGGAACTTGCTGTTTTTATCTTATTTTTTTAGGTAAGTTAGGCTGATCAAATCGGTGAGTCTGTTTATGGCCGCGTGTGCGCGTCCAGTTGTAAATTTTTGTAGTGTTTTTTTGTTTACAGCATTTATTATAATATTATAAGCGTACTTGTAAATATAACAATCCCTGTCCTAAACAAGCGCATGTCAGATTGATGCTTTACATTTATACTTGAATCATATCTAATGAAAATCCAACGTGATGTAAAAAAGTGGCTACAACACAAGGGCACAGGGCCGTTTCTACCATTAGCCAAGACTAGGCGGCGGCCTAGGGCGGCAAGATTTTAGAGCGGCCGAAGGACGGATTCGGTTTTTTTTTGGTTGTTCAATTGAAGATTCTGTTTTTTTTTTTTTGGTTGTTGAATTAAAGATTCTGGTTTTTTTTTGGTGGGGGCGGCATTTGAAAGAGAGAGGGCGGCATTTTCAGTTCTCGCCTAGGGGGGCAGAACACCTAGAAACGGCTCTGTAAGGGCCTCGTCTTTCATGTGCCTGGATAGACAAACGCATCAGTGATGCAGGTTACTTCGTTAAAAAATAATGTATCTCTGCCACGTTAAAAATACTAAGTTTCCAATAATGAGTTGCTTTTCGTGCACAAGAATCTTAAATTTTTTTCTGATCAACTATCGTACATATTATAATCATACTGCTATTTAACTACAAAGTAATATTTTGTGTTTTTAGACCTCATTAAATTATATGATGTGGTTTAAAAATGTTTCCTCATGATTTCAAAACGATTTAAAACCTTTACGCTCAAATATACAATGCAATCTAATTCCATTATTTATGTCATAAATATTGTATACCAGTACATTACTTCTATGTGGTTTCTAAACAAGGCGATATTCATGAGGACATGAATTGGAGGACTAAGTCTCCATCACATTCAACCTTCAAGAGCAGTGTGGCGCTGTTATATTTCTATATGATATGTATAATACACATACAACATATGAGCATATTTAGAAAAAAATTTATAGGAATTGTTACTATAAATTAAATAAAATTTTGAAATTATATTTCTGACCAACCATAAAAAAGTTAAAAAAAAATTTAAAAAAAACACCATTATGCTTATCAAAATATTGTTAAGGATAAGGATAAGGATAGTAAAGGGTCGGCACTTGCCGTTCTGCCACTTAGACCTCACAATTTGGGTCCATTGTGTCCCCTCATAAAACATTGGTAAAACCATTGTTTATACTTCAACTTGAGGTTGAGTTTCTGTGGTCATAAAAAGTCCTGTAGACTTACAGAAAGATAAGATGACCTTAATATTAAAGGTGGAGATGTTATTTGTGGTAAGTCTAATCCTGCCAAAAATCTCCCATCTGTTCCTAGCCAAAGCTGGACAAAAACATAGAATGTGTTCAGGAGTTTCCTGATCCATTCCACATTTTCTGCATAGATCACTTTGGGTGATGCCAAGTATATGCAGGTGTCTGTTGAGAGTACAGTGTCCTGTAAGAACTCCTGTAATCATTTTGCAATGTTTTCTGTCTAAATTTAAGACTGACATTGCAAGGTGATGGTCAGGTCTTTGTATAAACAACTTGGCCTGCCTCATACCATGCGAGGCAATCCAATGCCTATGGAACTGTTTTTCCAAGACAGCTCCAAGTAATTGTTTGCCTAGATTGAATGAGAAACCTAAGAAGGGTTCCGGGCCAATCGGAGTCGAAGATGAGCCCCTTTTGGCCAACAGGTCCGCTTTCTCATTTCCATCAATACCTAAATGCCCAGGAACCCAGTACAAATAAACCAAATTTGTACTGGCTAGACAGGTTAGGATCTCTCTACATTCAGCAACAAGCTGAGAGGTGCAAACAGGGCTGCTCAGAGCATGCAAAGCTGCTTGACTATCTGAGCAGATATAAATAGTCCTATTGACATAGTGACGGTTGAGGTTTTCATATGCACAAAAAAGAATAGCATATACCTCAGCCTGAAATACAGTGCATTGGGTCCCAAGGGCTTGGAAGAAGCTAGCCCTTGGTCTCAGCCCATATATTCCGGCTCCCGTCTTGTTTCCAATCCTGGATCCATCCGTAAACCAGACGATACTCCAGGGGGGTAACAACTCATGTCCCTTGGCCAGCCATTCTTCTCTACAAGGAAAGTGAATGACATAGTTAGGTATCGTGTTAAAATTTATAGTCAAAACAGTTCTAAGAGAGAGCATAGGAGATAAGTCCTGTGCTTCTCTCCAGATACTGGAGTGATAGGAGGTGTTGTCACACCATTTGCCTTGATTAACCAGCCTAAAGGCGGTTTTTCTGGCTTGATGCTCGATAAAGAGATGAAGAGGAGGCAGATCCAAAATTACCTCCAAGGCGGCAGTAGGTGCCGTCTTTAAAGATCTGGTAATTCCTAGACAGGCTAGACGTTGAAGCTTACCCAAGTGCTTCCTGGCCGTCTTCAGCCTTGTTCTAGTCCACCAGACAATAGCTGCATAGCACAGTGCAGTTCTAACCAGAGTCACATAAAGCCAATAAATAATCTTTGGCTGAAGACCCCATGAGCAACCAAAAGTCCTTCTGCACATCCAAAAGGTAGCAATGGATTTCTTGATCCTCATATCAAGATGTTCTTTCCAGGTCAGTTTGGAGTCAAGAATGACTCCAAGAAACTTGACACTTTTGGAAAGATCAATTTGTTTATTGAATAGGTTTAAAGTCAAGGTTTTCCCTATCTTTCGTTTCCTAGTAAAATTTACTAGGGTTGCTTTGTTAGGATTGACCCTAAGATCAATACTGCAGCACCAGGCCTGTACACAGCTAAGAGCCCTTTGCATGAGCTCAAAGACTGTCCCAGGATCTAGGCCACAAATAAGGATAGCAAGGTCATCCGCATAGGCTTGGGAGTAGAAACCGAGTTTCTGAAGTTCCTCAAGGAGAGAGTCCATCACCAGACACCAGAGCAACGGCGAGACAACTCCTCCCTGAGGACAACCTCTCATAGCCTTAGTTGAAATGGTGTTGCCAGAAAGGTGTACACATATGGTGCGAGTTGACAGCATATTCCTAATCCATCTAATAATAGATGGATCAACACCATGCTGTTCAGCTGCATTACAAATGGAGTCATAAGATGTGTGATCAAATGCTCCTTCTATATCAAGAAAGGCGCCAAGGGCCATCTGCCCATTGGACAGAGAACGTTCTATCCTATGTACCAGATGGTGTAAGGCTGTTTCAGTAGAGAGTCCTTTCTGATAGGCATATTGCCTGCAATGTAGTGGATGTTTCAAGAGAGCAACATCCCTTAGGTATCGGTCAACCAATCTTTCCAAAGTCTTCAGTAAAAAGGAAGAGAGGCTGATTGGTCTGAAGGATTTGGCAGAGGTATAGTCAGACCGTCCTGCCTTTGGAATAAAGACAACTCTTGTCTTTCTCCAGTTCATGGGAACATAGCCTAGAGCTAGACAAGAGCGATAAATATGTACAAGGGGAGGAGTAATAATTTCCAAGCCATTTGTAAGAAGAGCCGGAAAAACATCATCCTCTCCTGCTGCTTTGAAGGGTTTGAAGCTAGAAATAGCTTGCTTAACCTTTTCATAAGAGACAATGCTTTTGGCAAGAGAAAAATCTTTGCTCAAAGATGCATGTTGAAAAGAAGTGTCAGAAGCTCCTGAGTCCGGGAAATGAACCTCCAGTAGGTGCCTATAGGCCTCTTCCTCGGATGAGGCAAAAACCCCACTGGGCAGTAACAAAGATCCCAGTTTCGTCTCAGAGCTTTTGGATAAAGCCTTGGTGAGCCTTGTGGCAACAGGCAAAGTCCCTATGTTGTCACAAAAGGCTCTCCAGGATGTTCTTTTCGAGTGCCTAATGGCACGTTTGTAGTTCTTTTGTGATTCTTTATAAGAGTCCCAAGCTTGCATAGTACCCTTGAGTTTTGCTTTGTTAAGTAATTTTCGGGTCTTAGACCGGAGTCTATCCAGGAATGGATTCCACCAGATTACGTTGTTCCTTCGTTTACTACGAAGTGAACAGTTCTGCCGATAAGCAGAGACGAGGGCATTTGTAAGAAAGCAAACAGAGTTTTCTATGCCATACTCGTCTCGATAAAGAGCAGGAAAACCTGCCATGCAACTTTTTAGATCTTCCTTATAGAAATCCCAATTGGTAAGCCTTGGGTTCCTATACAAGTCTTCACTGAGCATCTTCAAAATATTGTTGCAGTTCTTAAAAACACTGAAACCTATATTATAAATATTATAATGAAAATTAATAATTACGAATAAAAGATACTGATTTAAAAGGTACGGTCAAATGAGGTGACTATTGAAGAAGTCGTCATAATGACGAAATTTACACGCAACGTTGCGATCACGATATAGTATATATATATTACAGATAGAGAGAGAGAGGATATATTTAAATAGGAATATACCGATGGATAGATCCTTTCAGTTGACTTGGGAAACAAAATTCAGCAAAACTTTTGCTAGAATCAATACTATAATTATAATAACACAAAGAGCAATCATAGATCAAAGTTGATATGGATGGATGGAGCGAAATAAGATCTTGATAGATCTTAATGCGAAGGTTGTTGCTCAGGGCAGGAGATAAATGAAAAATGTTCTTTATAGACGCAAAGACCAAATCAATGATGATGTTGGAAGAATTTTTTGCTGTAAATTTCCAAGCAAAGGCTTATTGAAACAATTAAAATTAAACGTTGTAAAAGCGATTCAACCCAAGGAAATGTTTATCCTACTAAAGTATTTATAACAGACATTCCGTAGTAAAGAAATATCATCAAAACATTTTTCGAAATTAAAATTTATCAATTTTTGGAAGAAAGTGAAGAAAGTGACTGAGGTGATAAAGAAAGTAAAGTCTTAAGTTCGTTCACAAATTTTTAATTTCCTTAAAAGAAGCAGAAAAATAATTTTAAATTCCTTGAAGATGTTTCTTTGATAAATTAAACTTTGTTTAGATACGACTGTAATTAGGAACAGAGTTTCCCAAATTTAAGAGCAATAAAGAAATAATAACTGTGAATGAGAAAGCACAGGATACAAATTTAAATGTGGAGGATGTGGAATGAAATATGAAGGTATTTATATAAAACAAATATATAAGATTAACAATCAGAAGACGACTGGAATTCAATGGAAGAGATTCTAATACCGAATATCCATTGTGTGTGAAGATAGAAGAGAAAAAAGGGAGATGAAACTGCATAGATGTAAAGACTAGTAAGATATGATGTTTGAAGGACTAAAACAGGTAAAAAAGTCTCAGTACTTCAATTAATGGAATATGGCTAAGATAAATAAATTTTTGAAAAATATCAGATTTACGACAAACTATTTTACCTTTGTTATAACAAATATAAAATTTTAAATCCAACACCAAAACTATTTACAGAAAATATTGATGATGCACATTTTTTTTATTATTTTTTTTAGGTCTAAATCAAAGGAAATAGAATGTCTTCTTGATTTAAATCCTAGACCTTACTGTATCAAAAAGAGTGCAATTGCGATTAAAAATATAATTGACTTGTTTTACAATATTACAACAGAAACACTTGAAGAACTTTGCACAGAAAAAACTTTAATGGAAGGTTGGTAATTTACGAAATAATCTTCATTTATTAGTAAACAAATTTAAGAATTATGTAGGTATGCATAACTACTACTTTAAATATGTGCGATTTTTTTTGGAAGTTTACAACTTAATTATTTAAGTTTTCTTATTTTTTTTACACAGAAATTGAATAAAAATTGTTTTTTTTTCATATAGGTCTGACTTCAGCACTTCGTGTTATTGAAATTCTGTTTGTTTCAAATTACTCAGTAACTGTATTTAATATTGATTTGTTACTCTTTGAAATAAGTTACATTTAACTACATCCAGTATTCAGGCATTAGCAATTCAAATTTAAGTAGTGTTAATTCTAATCTAAACAATCAGTTTGTCAGTCTGTAAATAGAAAAAGAGCTCAACAAAAGAAATAAATCTGCTAAACGGCAGTCGTCGAAAAGCTGCAAGTTTATCAAAAATTAAACAAATTAGAATAGGGAGAGTTATTAGGTTAGAATGATGTTTGACATGAAAATATTGTTTTTATGAAAAATATAGTAGAATATTTGTACTATCGGTTAGAAAAATAGTAATAGAGAATGTTCATGCAATCTACGATTTAGTACACATTATACAATATGCTATAAAACAATACGCAGAACTGTTCAACAAAAAAAGAACTTTAGATGGTAACTGATCTTCCAGTTGGGTGGATAGTTGTCTTGAAATGCCAAAACCGCTAAATACTTGTGTGGCATGTAATGAAGACGTTATCGTGGAAATTTTCGAAGTATCTTCGGAACTTAGAATTTTTTTCCAGTTCACGTATAGCTTGTTTAGCTGAAGTGCATCAGTGAAGTCCATCCCAGCAATGCTAAATGGGATTTTAGGTTAGGGGATTATGTTGGCCACTTCCCAAGCTTCATTCCATATTCTTCAAGCATATTCTCGATTAGTCGAGTTCTAAGATCTATTGCTATCGCCATGAAAAGGAACGAATCACTGATGGCTGCAGCGTATGGCGTGGCAGTATATAAGAGAATATCGTCTTTGACTCTTGGCAGTCCGACTGTCGTTTCAGATGACGTAGAGGTCCTTACACTCACCTACTCTTATGGCTGCCCATAATATCAAACCATGTCCTCCGTAATGTGATGTTTTTTGCCCAAAAGCTGGGATATTTTGTATCTGCCGGATTCCTTCCAGATAGAAACTCTTAAAATTTTCAGACTCCAGACTGAATCTAGGCTCGTCAGAAAAGAAGTTGATTCTGGGATGACAAGTTTCTATGGGCCGTACAGTGTCGTGCCATTAACAAAACGCCCACCATTGTTCTAAGTTCACAAAGACCACCTTCGCGAAATCAATTTTGGATAGATTTCAGTTGGCAACCTGCATGTTTTTGCCACGAGCAACTACGTTGAAGTTGTATAAATTGTGGTTGGCTCTTACCACTGGCTTTTAAGAACAGATAATGGTTATCCTTTGCTGTAAATTGCTGGTGGACGGCCTTTAACTTGCCTCTTTAAACGCTTCTTGTATCCTTAAATCGATTCCTCTGTAGAGAAATGACACGCGAAAGTTCAAGGGCTTTTGCAGTTCCGGATGTGTCCTATATACTTCCAGCAAATCAATAGTTCTCCAGGCTGTTGATCCTGTAAATCTTGTTGAAATATTATTGGAAAAGAAGACTGAAAGAAAGAATGAAGAAACGAAATGTAAAGGTTATGCAGCCTCATGGAAAACCTTACATCCTAATCTGTGAATTATGAATTAATTAAAAATAACCAAAAATAAACATAATTTGTTCGTTTGTTACTTTTCAAACTTTTCAAACTCTTCAAACTTCAAACTTTTCAAACTTTTCAAACTCCATCGAAGAATTGGTTTCTTCATCACACTATTTGACTTTCATTGTATCAGGTTTTTCTTTTAATTTCTTTTCTTCGTTATAAATATTCATTACTTCATAATAATTCCATATAAATTTGATATTTTTAAAGTCAGATCCACTTTTTTAAAACTTCTGTATCACTTAGAAATTGTTCAGAATGGCTTATGGCATAGATATTGCTTCCAGAGCTGGATGAAAGATATTGGATATTGTATTGTTGCTGATCTTAATGGTGGTGAAGAATGCAAGTAAGTAAACTTTGTTTTCTAAAATAGCATAGCAAACAACTTTGATCATCATAAGATAATTATTCGGAGAGTTATGTATTCAATTATTACAAAATAGTATATGTTTCAGAAGAGGAAATTAACTTTCTTATATTCATTAATGAAGATAAAATTTTAAAACAAAATTATATCCCTTTCGAAAAAAGATACTACTGCCATAAATACAGTAGATAAAAACCACAAACATAAATTACAGAAATGATGGTAAAAATGCTTTACATTTTATAGGTTCCGAACAAAGTAAAAGAGGGAGGATTAGAAGGAAACAAGGATGAAATTTTAAATGTTTGGGAACATGGAATTCTTAGTCTGAGAAAGTACATGCTTGATTACTACATGTACTCACATGTTCAATCTAATAAAGGTTTCCTGGACAAAAGGAGAATGGGCTGATCTGCCCCACCACTGTATAGCGAAAAGATATTTACGTAAGGAAAGACCTCCAATAATATAACATTTTTATATTATTACGACTTGTCTTAATTGTTTGTCAGTTCGGAGTTATATACTTCTAGATATGATTTATCTAGTTGACATCTTATTTCCCGGATTTATTAATTATTTATCATTTAATAATTATTTTCAGTAACAGTAAATATTATTTTCATTTATTACATGTAAATAATTATTATTACATACTCATTATATAGTTATAATGATTAATCCCCACCGTTCTCGTCTCAGTTGAATGCGGGCGTGCAGCGTTGGTTCTATTAGTTGTTGCCGGCCTTTTTATTCGTAGCTTCAATGCAACGAAACAAAATAAAAGATAACAAGTACCTACTTAATAATCATTATTTACTTGAAAGAAATGACAATATTAACTAAAAATTACTTATAATCTTTATTAAATGGTAATTAAATAATAACTCCGGAAATTACAATGTCAACTATATAATCACATCTAGAATTATAGAACTCCGAATGGACTAATAATTAAAAGTCGTAAAATATATGTTCTTTATATGAAGATACTTCTATAGATATATATACCCCACTATATACAGGGTGGGGTAACTTCCCATACATTTTTGCCCATTCTCCTTTGTCAGAGACATATTGTATATTGAATTATAGAGATTAGTCAATGGTAAATATCGATCATTGACGCATATTAATGGAATCTGCTAATAACGAATCTTAGGATTATTGTTGTGTTACAGCACCAGAAAAATAATGCACATTCGAAAGATTCCAACACACTTTAGAGGTATATAATTTTTTGCATTCTGGCATGAAAGAGATTATATTAAAATGTTTCCAAAAGAATGGTCTTCCTCATCCTATTCAAATGATTTCTATTTTTAAGACAATTTTGATATGTAAATAAACATAAAAAAAGCATAGAGTTGATTATAAATTTGACAACATATTTTAAATAAAATAACTTTAACGTGCGTACAATTTCTTTAGTATAAAAATTAAG
>JAFIDM010026066.1:0-10976 GCA_023159025.1 Thereuonema tuberculata
CTAATATTTTAATAGTTATAATAAATCGACATATGAGTATTGTCACAATATATATATATAAAGATTATAAATTTGGAATCCAAACTTCAAACAACACAAGAATAAACACTGTTCTTTTTGCTGATGATCAAATATTAATTGCTAATTCTGAAGATAATCTTCAAAGAGGTTTATTTAAGTTAAACGAAATCATAAAAAAATTTAACATGAAAATACCACCTAATAAAACCAAAATAATGGCATTTAAAGGTGTTTATCCAATCAGAAGCAAAATTGTAATTGAAACCATGATTTTGGAACAAGTTAATTCTTTCTCATATTTTTGGTGCAACATCTCTTATGATGGAGAGATCGATATAAACAAAAAAATTACAAAATTTTTACAAATATTAGGATTGCTAAATTCCATTTTGAAACCCAATTTAGTCCAAAAACATTCCAGAACAAAATTATATAAAAACTATAGCTTTACCAACTCTCCTCTATGGAAGTTAAATTTGGGTTCTCAAAAAAAAACGATATCAGTAGGTTAAAAGCGGCTTAAATGAGATACCTAAGACGAACTGCAGGTTATACTTTATTGGATCACAAAAGGAATGAGGAGATACTCCAAGAACTCAATCTACAACCCAACAGAGGAGAAGATTTCTACATATAGAAATAGATGGTTACAACATGTCTCCAGAATGACACCAAATAGAATACCCTATGAAATACTTCAGTACAAGCCTCAGGGAAAAAGACGACCTGGACGCCCACAAAAACGCCTTCCGGACCCTGTGTAGCTGGAACCGAAACGGGTCAACCCTGGCTTAATTTCGTGTTTGGAATATGATGATGATGATGATGATGATATAGAAAGAAGGACGTTTGTTGGTTTGTTTGTTTGTTCGCTGTACACTCCTTACCTATCTGGACCAAACTTTGCAGAATTACTCTTTAGGACCCTGCGGAAATAACAGACTACAATTGAAAACCTCCCCCTCCCCCTAATTTAATCCCTTGCCACTTTTGTATAATTTTCAAGTAGAGGTATGATTATCGGGTTCAAATCCGCTTGGTGGCAATCTTTTTTGTTTCTTGCTTTTCTTTTTTATTTACGATAATGAATTTTCTTTTCTTTTTTTTATTATTTTGAAGTAAATAATGTTCTTTCTAACTATTTATTTTAATTAAATGTTCTTAATTTAAGAACAACGAAAACCCGGATCCGAACTAAGGGGTGTAAACAGATGGGCAAATTTTCTTGAAGAGAAGGTTTATCTCTCGAACTTCTGTAGTTTTTGTCATTATCGAAAAGATACGTATTCGACGAATTTTATATTTTCGGGTCCTAAAGGATGTAAACGGGGGGGGGGGGGGTGTAAATTTTCTTGAAGGTATGCGATTCTCCGAAACCGCTTCAGTTGGAAACACGAAATTTCCGCACGAGTCAAAGGTTAAAATGTTAAAATGTTAAATGAGGTGGTAGATGATTTTAAATATACTTTAACAATGTTTGCCACGGTTACTTTTACAATTATTAGTAGGGTTTGCCGATAGTCTCCAGAGAAACCAATTCATTTCACCCATTGTTGTCAGATCAAAGATCTTTTACTGTCATATCAGTAGCTGTTAAGTGGGGTCGATGGCTAAATTACACTAATCCCATACTAGGTGTATCGTTTCTTGCAATTTTTACGAATGGGGGCGTGCTGTTTCTTACTGAACACACATTCCTTCTACAATCTGAAAGTAAAATGCGCAGTTGTAGTATCATTCAGTAATGTTGTTGCTATTCCTGATGATGCAACAGCCTAGCCCTTATTGCCTGCAAATCTGACCTTGGTCAGTACAAATTAATTAAAATTATTATAATTATTAGGGGAGACCGGGGCTACTTGGCATAGATTTTGGTTTTTAATTTTTCTATTTTTATGTGCAGTATTTAGGGGATACTGGTGAATGCGACGGATAGCTTGTCTTTTAGACTACAAAATTATGTAGGACCCATTAATTAAATCCGTGTTTAGGTAACCCCAAAAACACTTTTCCTAAAAGCTTGCAACTATGCCAACTAACCCGGGTGCGGGGATAGTTGGCATACCCCTAGGGCCGAGTTGGCATAACGATAGGGGTACTTGAACAGAACACAGCAATTTTCGAGAAAAACTTTTTTATTTTATCAAAAATTTTATTTTAATAATACTTGAACAAAAAAAAACAAAACTGTATGACAAATTAAATTAAATGTATGAACAAACAATGAATTCTTAGCTACCTATAGTTATTGTTTGATATCAAACACAAATGTAGGAGTTATTTGAACAGATGGGTTCAATTTTCGCAGAACTTTAGTTTGGTCGTACCAAATTTAGTCTTCCTCGTCTGGCCATCTCCTGTTTTTCCCCTTTTTTACCATTTGTCAAAGCTATGCCAACTGACCCCTACCTAACTATGCCAACTAGCCCCACAGGGATTTCCAAAACAAAATGGATACCACACAATCCCAAACATCAGAAACAAAAGAATATGCATGCAACCACAGTTATCCACTCTTTCGATAACCATCATCAGCAGTACCTTAATTCGATCTACATGTTCACCAAAACAAAACAAAATTACGATGAAAAAATTTACTCCCCAGTCAGAAAAACGATGAAACAGGGGTCACTTCCTTCGTGATGCTTCAAAGCAAACTAAAGTCACAGTGGATGGTGCACCTTTACATATGCTTCCCACTACCAAGATGTCAGCGCTCTAGCTACACGGTGGCAGGAAATAGAAGCTGTGTGCCAACTAGCCTCTTATGCCAACTGACCCCGGTCTCCCCTAATTATTATGGAGTATCTACCAAAAATACTTTCCTTTTTGTTATTGACACTATCAATGATTGAATCAAAGGCTACTTTGAATGTTAATGAACGATGTTTGGGAGAACCACTTCAATTTTTTTTAAGAAATAACACTACAATAAAAGTACAGTAGAACCTCATTATAACGGACCCTATTATAACGGACGTCGCTTATAACGGACAGTTTTAAAAAAAATTGTAATAATAATAAAGGATGCTTATTGTTATCTGACGAGTTTTACATTTCCAACCGTATGTGTTTGAAAATGTGTTTGCATATTTTTACGGCACCTCCGTCAGTTATTATCTGAAGAAATAAGAAGCAAACAAACCCAGCAGAAAATAAATTATTTTTTTAAACCAATGAATGTAAGCATTCAACATGCATCAGGACCTTCTTGTTCTAAAAATTAATGCAGGATATAGGTACACATCTTTTTCAATTCAACCTACTACGTTGAAGGTTGTTTTCTATTTGATATATATTAAACACTTTTTATAGCTAACTATTGTACTTTCATTGAAGTACACCCTGCTGCATTATATTCCTATAAGAATTATTTGTTATAAACCGGACTTTCATTAAAACGGACAACCTTCAGCCCCTATTAGTCCGTTATAATGAGGTTCTACTGTATACTTTACGTTCTTTTGATCTTCTTCTTGAATATGTGACTTAACTACCATCGTACAGATTTCAGTAATGCTTTAGTAAGATGCAGTTCTGGCCGCGCGGTTGGCGTTGTCGCTAAGATACTGGCCTCTCACCCCTGAGTACCGAGGTTCGGTTCTCATGTGGGTTTCGTTGATGGTGGCGATCCGCGCTGTGCAGGTTTTCCCGGGGTTTTCCCATTTCCCCTGCATTTCTCACACCATCCTTTCTCAGTCTTTCTCTCCGTCTGTCCTTATTTCCGTTTGATAGCACAGTAGATCTTTGAGGTCGCGGTGCTCGGCTGTCAAGCCACCCACGCTCACCACATTACATTACATTACAAGATGCAGTTTTTCAGAAACATTATTCGTTTTTCAGTATTTAACAGCAAAGCCCTAAGAAATAAATTTCGCAAGATTCTGTAAAGCTTTTCATGATATTGTTAATTTTCTTTCAAACTTCGTTTCAAGAAACTCTATTTTAGTATCGTCTCCTAGTAGTAGAAGGTCGTCAGATTTACATTTTCATTTCTCTTTTCAGCTTTACATCTATTTACTGCTCAGTAACATGCAGTTCTTCAGGAAAGTTAGTCATTTTTTGGTATTTAGCAACAAAACTCTTAAGAAATAAATTTGACACATATGACTGTCCATAAAGATTTTCATGATATTTTTAAATTTCTTCCAAACTCGTTTTAGAAAGCGCTAATTTGGTATCGTAGTGTGCTTTTACATCTCCATTTCTCTCCTCAGCTTCACATTTTTGTTTTCTGCTCAGTCATCTATTATATTATTCTGATAAAATACAGATTATGTTACTCCAGAAATTAAAAGAAACTAAGAGATTATAAGGAAAGTTTCATCAAAATCGGTTCAATATATCATGGACAAACAAACAAACTCACAAACATTATGTCTTCATACTAGTAATATAGATTCTTGGTGCTGAGAACTTGGATAAAAAAATGTACATTTAATATATGGAAAAAAATATACAAATGTATACTTATAATTAGTTGGATAAAATTAAATTTAGTAAAACTTACTGCTTAAATTGAAGATACTAATGTTTAAATTACCTACCAGCCATCTAAGTAAAATTTTTGAGAAGAACACATATAAATTGATATATTGTAATTTCAAAAATGTAATTCCAAAAATGTTTATTAATTTTCAGTCTATGAACTTAGTTTATGTCTTTCTAAGCTTCTTTTTTTTGGTATTGATATTTATCAGGACATGAGGTGCAAATAAACATATACAAGTGCACAATTAAAAATATTGTACTATCTATGAAGATAAGCTGAAAAGAGCAAAAAACGAAGGCACAACGCAAATAACAAGAGAGGAAAGGATTCGCACCCTGAGTTGTCATCAGGCACGTAAAATCTCTTTTTCATTTATGAAGATAACCTTATATGTATCTTACAAATTTCACATCATGATATTTCATTCTGTCAAAAGTAAAACTCTTCGACGTTATTAAGTAAGTAGTTT
Source organism: Thereuonema tuberculata (assembly GCA_023159025.1). Taxonomy (NCBI): domain Eukaryota; kingdom Metazoa; phylum Arthropoda; class Chilopoda; order Scutigeromorpha; family Scutigeridae; genus Thereuonema; species Thereuonema tuberculata. The sequence goes on from JAFIDM010026066.1 coordinate 4,983, forward strand.
TTTGTATGATATAAATATTCTTACCTTGCTTACAGCAATAATCCCAATATTTGGACTGTAAGAGGTAGTTCCATTTCCAGCTCCAAATATTCCAGCTAAGATACATCCAACACCTTCTATAAAAATTCCTCTATTGACTGCGTGAACTGGAGGAGCAGGAGCACAAGCAATTCTTGCGCAGGCGTAGTAATTTCCTATTGATTCCACTGTTGCTGCAATAACACCAGCTAATATCCCAATGACTCCAGATAAAGTAACTATCGGAACACCCCACTGACCTGAAATAATCGTAGAATCAATGAAGTCCCTATAGATAGAAATGTCAAGCATGACTTAATTGAATACGACAAAACAAACAAATGCATATCTCCTATGTAATAAATATTCTCTTGCCTCCAGTGGTTAGACACATCTTCGTATCAAATTCAAGATGCATGGTAACTCAGCATATTCTAGAGCAATGACAAAACATATAAAAATATCTCATGTCTCAGTAAGATTAAATCAGCCTTTCCGGCACGGCGCGGCGGAGCGGTCTAGACGATGGAACCTGGGTTCGAATCCCAGCATCAGCATAGATATTGCTTTCTCCTTCCGTGTTTCGTCCGTTTCTGTGAGCTGCCTCCTAAGGCATACCCTGGACAGCGTTTCGTCCGCTAAATGCTCACATTTCTAGCCCTGTGTTGAGACCAATAGTGTAAATACTAAGAGCCCGGACGTTGGCAAAAAAAAACAAAAAAAAAACAGTAAGATTAAAGAAGTATATTAAAATATTTCTAAACATAAGCTAAGATAAGCTACTTCAAAAATCCTAAATATTTAGATTACTAAGAATTGCTGCACTTTGAAATCTCTGAAGCAGAAAAAAGCTAGCATATCTTAACTATTTCTTATTTCAGGATTTGTTCAATGATATTTCAGATTTCTACATATATTAAATCAAAATATCTCCATAAGCTGAGAATTCGTGAATTTCGTAAATTACCGCAGCATAACTTTTAATATGCATTATCCTATTAACCGTCACTTCTTTCGACTACATCGCAATAGAAATCTCTAGAATGAGGTTTCTGATGATCAGGTAAAAACTAAATAATAATTAAAGTTTAAGTAAATTTTATTAGGTTAATAAATCAAGATAGAGATCAGGTCTATTATATTTATAATATTTTTATAAATTATTAATATACAAATATTTTATTATCTGTCAAGGTCTCGATTTGGTACTTTAACGTATAATAAAAGTTCTACTGTAAACATAAATCGAGGACGTCTCTGGTATTCTGATAAAGCTATAAAAGCTTTTAATGAAATGGAAAAATAAAATCCATTATTCCTTAATGCATATTTACTTCGTGACTTAATTTCAGAGACCTAATGATTTATTAATGTTAAATGATCGTTTACGATTTTAAGTTTATTTATATTTATATTTATATGCATATGTTATGTTTATTTATTTATATTATTATATTTTAAGTTTATGGCTAAAAGTTTTGTTTGGATATTCATAGGTTTGTATCATTAAAAAGTCATTTGAGGTTTTATTGGTCTCTGGCAACGATTCAAAGTTTTGATTCTGTCCACTGAATAGTATCATGTGGTTATTACTGCCATTAAAGGAACCTTTTAACTGAATAAAGATGTTTATGAAACAGGAGATTAGTGTTGGTTAGTTCATGGCCGCCGGCGCTGAAAGAAAGAACATGGTTGAAATATCTTCAGCAAAAGAGCGTTGCTAAATCAAGAAGCTTCATAAAAAAAAAAAAAAAAAATCCCTCAGTGCATTTTAAAAAAAATTTATAACTGCTTCATTGTAAAGCATTCACATTATTGTGTTGCATTATAGTTTCATGAAAGGTAGTGATCCGTCGATAGGATTTGCCTTGTATAATTTTCTAATCGATTCTACTTTTTTGAATATGTAACATTATAATATCTTAAGGATAAAATTTCAGTTTAAATATTGTTTCTAAATTATTTAAGAAATTTATTTTGTAGAATAAAAAATACACTTCAAATAGGAGTTTTGATGTTTGCTTATATATTAAATTATGAAATGCTTTGCCATGTTAGTATTATTAATGAGTTAATAATTATAATTTTGTACAGACTTACCAGGATATGGAACTCTAATCCAAGGGGAATTATTTATTAAAGTCATACGTTTGTCAGTTCTAGCAGGGCTTTCTGATGGAAGGACCTCATAAATTGTCAGAATTGCACAAAGAATCCATGTCACGATGATTGAGAGAAGCAACTGTTAAGAAAGAAGAGAATGTTCATTTTTTACTTTGAAATAGTTCAGTTTTTTTGTTATGTGTCTTTTCAGTACATCATGTTGTGTATTTTTATTCTGAAAAATTTTTCAGTTTGACAAGAATTTTTTTTTAAATAAAAAAGAATTCCTAGCGCCATAAAGCATAAAAAATCCTAATTTCTTTTAGTTATTCTGAATTCTTGTAACTCAAAACAAAATCCATGTATTATACAGTGCAATTTAACACGGGCTACTGGAATAGCTAATTTAGTCAATTCTTGTTTATGCATCCTAAATATAAATAAAGAATTGAAAGCAAAAAATATACATGGAATTTAATTATACTATTGTTGCTATTGGAAGATGTTCATCAACTATTTTACTAAGCTAAAAAAATAATGTCTAAATGTATTTATTATTTGCTTCTTGATAAGGAATAAAGTCTTCACAATTTTCTTCTGATTACCTTGACTATCAAGAAGACATATGCTTAATTATTTTTCTGAAGCTCAGCAAACTGCATAAAACGAAAGTTAAAGTATTTCTGCTTTTAAATATGTTAACTACATAACCATCATTAATGTTTTATAATTTGTAATGTACCCAGATTACAAACAATATAGTTTGGAACCATATTGTATTTCAAGTTCTTCTATTCGTTAACCATAAAGTCAAATTTAAAAACACTAATCACTCAAATAACGTTATAAAGCATATTCTTACTGGAAATAATTTGAATACGAAAATCTTTGAGTATCGCAGGCCGTCAGTTCTGGAATAGAAACAACATGGAATCCCAATGTTCTCAATATACTGAGAAAATAGTAACAGGAGCACAATGGTTCTGAAATGCAAAAAAAAAATCATTTATTAAAAAAACATTAAAAAAATCTGCGACAAAGTTATTTGTAAAAAAAATGCCCTTATTGTCCTCCAAATGAGAGTTGGCCGCCCTGTTTTTGTGAGATCTGCGCATGTAGCATCGATTAGTCTGGTCAGGCATTTCCGTCTGATAGTCAGACAGGAATCTGCCCTTCTGCTAATCGCTGGTTACTTATCAAAAGGGAATTGTATTGATAAATCATTAAAATATTTATTATTAGCGATTAGCATTGAAATAATGCTAAACGTTAGAGAGAAATTTTATTTTGCGTTATCAACATGTCAGCGGAGAAAAATAGCATGGAAGGACTCTTCGTCGTCAAGCAAGAGAAATACTTGCCTCTGTTAAGGGATACTTTCAAAGCCTAAAATCTGAGAGACACAATTTATAAATGAAATTCTCTAAATAAACAAGTATTTTTCTAAACTACAACTTCTCCGATAATTAAACGTTAGCCTATTATAAGTTAACTATACTTTCTCAGTAAGAACAGACGCCGCGCCGTCACAGGAAAACATAATTGATCAGCTACCGGAAGGGCTGCGTAGTTCAAACTTCCGCCGGCCAACTCTCATTTGGAGGACAATAAGTTCCTTATATATTACTTTTTGAACAATTTATATGATTTATTGAATTCGTTTAAGTAACAGAACAAACGACTTAATTTGAAAGTTTCTATTAAAAATTGTGACATTAAAAGAAATAAGAGAGCCGACACACATAGGACAGTTTCTGTAACTTTTATGTCTTTTTAAAACATTTTACTACATTTTACTACATTTTTAAAATTTTTTTATATGTTATAATATTTACACACATCTAATTTAATTGAACTATTAAAAATTGTAAACTATAATTTTAATTTAAAATTAAATTAAGTGTTAATTAAATAACTGTTACTTAAATTAGTTAAAAGTTTATTTTATTTAAAATCACGATTAATTTTAATTTTGAATGCTTATTAATGTTTACTTGACGAGAAAATCCTAATATGAGCTAACAAATCTTTGAGAAGGTTCTTTTTAATTTGTTAAGTTAAAGAACAGTTGTTTCTCTATAATTCTCTCATCATTTGGAAAATATCTTAAAATAACATAAGCAAAAATAGCCTCAGAGAGCAAAAATATTTTATTCTAATTCTCCTCTAATTGTATATTAGGACCCGATAAACAAAGAAGAAATTCATCAAAATAAGTCAGTTTCAAAATCGAAGAAGAAAAAGATAGATTCAGGATTGAATCATGTATCATCAACATCTTCCCTTGCATAAACAAAGACACGCATAAAAAACACTAAAAAATTCCTATAAATTGTATTGAAGTAATAATGTTTTTTCTTTACCTCCCCTTGTTTTTATCCATAATAATGGTACAACACCTAACATAATGAAGAAGTTTCGTTCCCATCATATTTATTTTTAATAATATTGTAACATTCTTGATGTATTACCATTGGCTTTCTACCATTGTAAACCATATCATTGTTATGTGTTCTGTGTAAACTACATCATTGTTGTGTATTCTGTATAAAAAAAAAAGGAGTTTTTAAAAAAACGTCCGATGAAGCAAATTTGAAAAAAATTTGCGAAATATCACGATTAAAAGATTTTATGAAAGTTATAGTGCAGTTATGGAGAAATTTCTATAATACAAGGTGAAATATTTTCAGTTTTTTAAGTCAATTCCAAATTATATTTGTTACATACATATAAAACAGTTCTACTTTAATTCATTTTTTTTTTTTGAGAATTAAAGGAAGCTTCGGACGCGAACATATGGATCTTATTATACAATTCTGGTTTACACATTTATTTTTTGAGATTTTTACGTGTGATTAAAAGTTTTATAACATAATTAAAAGTTATTAAGGCCAGACAGACAATTTAAAAAGTTTAAAAAAACATATTTAAACAATTTAAAACATGACCAGATTTCGATTGGCAGGCCAATCATTTAAAAATGACCATTATTTGCACCATTTTAACTTTAATATTAATGATTTCGATACAAAATTTTAAGGGGTGAGAGCCTTGAAGTCTAAAGCCAATGTTTTTGTCTTTGAATGAGATTGACATTTTTCATTTTACGTCGAAATTCAATAATCTTACAAAATTGCTATCCCCCAGTGTCCACTTGCCATCTCTGTTGCACTTTGAAATAGAGCCAATCCAATGAGACTTATAACAGGAGCAACAGTTAAAGGGGTAATGAGTCGTAGCAATTTTCCAATAAGTCCTGTTGTTGATAAAATGAGCAGAACGATTGGTGCCACAACGATAGCGCCAGAAATCTATTAAAGAATAGAAAATGTACATAATCATTTCTTAATTTAAACAACTTTGCTTGAAATATTAACTGTAGGTTTTGAAAACTTATTAAGTTTAGATAAAATGATATTACATATCAATAAAATAAATGGACATTCAATAAATGTTGAAGGTGTAATTTGAAAACTTACAATCTAGTTACCCATCAATTATAGTTCCACAGTTAATCTTTTGATGTTTCGTTATAAGTATTTAATTTTATATATTTTATAATGAAATGCTTTCCTTTTAATTTATTAAATATGATTTTTTTCCCTGCAAAAATTAAGTCAGTAAAAAGTATTTCAAAATAATGTATCTTATTTCTTTTATTTATTACTTATGTGTAAAGTAAGGAATTTGACCTTTCAATGAAATAAATATAATCCTTAACATATGTCTATTGTATCAAATCATTAACATCTATGTATTTTTCAAAACTATCATTTTCTATTCTAGGTATATATACTACGTTACTGTGGCTTTGGTTCCTTACCACTTGCATTCTTGGCTGCCATATTGCGTCTTTTTCTGCTTGGGTAAGAA
>JAFIDM010026483.1:0-13629 GCA_023159025.1 Thereuonema tuberculata
AAGGAATCTTTAAACTCTGTGAAATGCGGGTCTGTGATATAGTTGTGCAAAATGTCGAAGCTGAAATCCCTTTCTATTAGTGAAAAATTGTAAATTCAAAGTAAATTACGACGAGAATTCGACGAGAATTTCGCAGAATCTCTAGGAATTCCCTCGTCCAGCCTGCGAACAATAATGAAAAATAGAGATGCAATTACCGATGCAGCGAAGAGTTGTTGCAAACGTAAAAAAGTAAAGTGTGCACTAAATCTGCTCCGAAAATATATTAGTATTGCTCCTAGTGGTGTATCAATTGACTTTATAGTTACCTGAACCGCATTGAAAATGTCATAATTCATAACAGTAGCACCCACACCCGGCAAACCACAATCAAAGATCTTTTTAATAGGAAATAAGCTCATATTTGCAGTATATGTATTGCAGGATCATGTATGTTACCTGTAAAATGGTGTCCAAATCTTTCTCCTTCTCATAAATCATTTCCCGTCTATAGCGCTATCCCGCATATTACGCTTGTAGGTCATGGTCCCTTGACGAGCGGAATAACGGGGTTTTTTTCAGTTAATAAATGTAGTTTATGACATATATTTTCTGGTGCATGATGTTTAATAATATTTATATATATGTCGGTTGAGTATTTCAAAAAGTTTTGGCAAATCTATTCATCTACAAATTAATTATTATTATTTTTGGTTTTGTATCACTTTATTTCCACATTACAAGAGTTTTACTTAACGTAAATATGATATCAAACCTGATTTCATGAATATTGATTTTATTTGAATATTATAAATAAATTAAAAAGAAAAGATAATTGCCAAAAGAAACCAGACCTTTGTAAATACTTAAAGTTAAAGTTGCGATCAGGCCCAGAGGACCGCGCAATGCAACTGGAGGGTCGGCTCCAGTGTTCAGAACCTACGGGAGTAAGTTGAGGACGGGGGGTCGGCCCGTCGCTCGCCCGCCTTTAACTCTCGGGAAAGAAACCCGGTACCCATTCTATAGAGGGCTGGGTAGACCCTAGGGCCCTTTTGAAGGAGAAAAAAGCGTGAAAAAAAAGGCCGGGAATCGAACCCGTCACCTCTAACCCGCAGCCAAGCGCCCTTACCCACTCGGCTACCGGGTTGTAAATACTATCTCGATATATTTTTACAGTAAATTCTTGCATTTTTCCATTAATGACTTAAAGGTGTGTAATTATTTTATATTTGGTTTCTGTAAATGTAGCTTTAAATTCCACTGTGTAAATTTCAAATGAATAATTGTAACATTGATAAATACTTAAATTTTATGTCAAAATTTTAAAAAGATTTAATAGATTATTTATTTTTGCTGTCATTTAATGTAAAATTACATCATGTAAAAGTTTAAAAATTTTCTAAGAAATGAGAGAAAATAGTTCTTGATGATTTTAGCGTATGAAGGATTTAATGAGCTCTTTGTATGTTCGTAATAAAAAAAAATTAAATTATCTGTATATACGTATAATCTCTACTTAATTTCTTAGATTTATTTCTGTATTTTGGGTAAGTTATATTTTACGGATTTTAGAGTTCGGATTAAGTTCGATAACAACATGAAAGTAATATAAAGAAACTAAATTTTTTTAAAGTATGTTAGGGGGTCAATAACTTCATAACAATGCATATTGAAACTCGATTACTATTTAAGACTCTGGTTGTGGTCTGACTTGAACTGAGAAGAGGCAATTTTTTATTTTTTTTTGCGAAAACAGTTCGAGATCCATAGAATGATAAGAATGACAAGAACCGACCATAAGACATCAGCAGAGGGTGAGGTTCAAAATTGGGTTCTTTAAATTAAGGTGTGAGGGGGAGGGGGAAGACGAATTTAATTATCCACTTATTCTGTGACGAAATTATTAGTTTAGCATTATTATTAATCTAGTATAAAAGTCAAGCCAAGATGATTTTTTGAAGTCTAAACAGTAATAATAAACTTCTACTAATGGAATCGAATCTCCTTATAACTACAGAAGTTCCCTGAAGTGACTTGAAGATTATTTCTTTAAAAACGTTGCTTTCTTATTTTTTGTTTTTTGAAAAGGAACAAAATAATGGAAAAGTTTTATTTTTTTCTTTAATTATGGTATCTGTTCATTGCAACCGACAGAGATTTTCTATTTTCTGAAAAATACACCTAGGTTATCTTAATCCATTTAATTTTAATTAATGAATTAGTAAAAGACTGAAGATGCATTGCTAAGGCATTGATGTAAATCCACTATTTCGTTCAAATGGTTTCTGTGTAGTAATTTTTTGTTATCTTCCCGAGATAATTTCTTTAGAAAAAACTCAGGCGAAGAAAATTTGAAATACAAAAGTTAGGTCATCGCTTGTCCGTAAATGTGGTATGACAAGTTTCAAGAAGATCCATCCATCATTTTCAAAGTAATTAGGGAAGACACAGACACACACACACACATACGAAGACTGAGTAATTTGACTTACATATGAACTGGAAGAAAAAGAAAAGAATGAAAGCGATTGAATTTCGAGATCTTACTAAAGGTTTCATTAATAAACACGCTGAAAACATATCACAGATTTAAATGTGGAAAACAATGTTCAATTAAACGTTTATAATTAAAGAATATAGGTCTAGGTTAATATAGCCCTTCTAATATAATGTTAAATTAAAGAAGTAAGACTACATATTTTCTGATCAACGGGACTAAGTTGAGGTCAAGTGGTCAGCGCAACGCCACCCGCCTTTCACCCTCGGTAAAGATACCCGGTACTCGCTTATTGTAAGGATGGGTGGAACTTACAACCATTCTGGGGAAGAAAGGTAACATACTATCATAAAAACTTCAAACTATTACTATACTTATTGATTCATTACTAATGGTTAGCAGCTACATTCATTATCAAAACACTTAAAACCATTTCAGTAGGTTTGTCAGTATTTTTAAGAAACTTAAAATTCGTAAGTTTAAGAAATGATCGGCTGTGAAGTAAATGTTTATACGGTACAATGAAATGGAGGTAAATTATGAGATATCAATCGCACAGTGGTTGAATATGTGAGTGGAGAGTCATTTTAAGGGATTTCGGAAGTGTGGAGTCTTAAAATAATCGTGTCTGGTTTAAATTGGATCTTAAAGGTACATCGTAGCAAATTTTAAAGAAAGGAGTACAAGCATTTTACAGAATGATTTCGGGAGTCTTGTTTTTTTTGACTGATGCAAACCAGAGCAAAATAATAATAATACTCTGTGTTTTGTGCTGAATCATAAATAAGCTACATATGAAAGTGTAAGGAAATAGGTCGATGCGTTTTAGAGTGGTCCGCATACAAGCAGACAAGTGGACAAACGGAGAAGAAAAATGTTTTAAGTGGAATACTAGGATTTCTCCTTCTTAGTCAGTAAAAGTATTCTAGCAACAAGAGGAGCGATTTATCAGCGTTTCGTAATGAATGATGGACAGATCGGTTTTTGCTTGTAAATATCACGAACATTGAAAAGAAATATAACTGGGACTAGTAATAAGCTTTAATGTTAATCGCTTATGGTGAGGGAGGAGTCAATTTTGAGGAATAGGTCTTGGGTGGAGACCTACATAAGTTGGATCATAAGTACAACAAATTTTATAGTCATTCCCACTTCTTTTCGACCAATGTCTAGGGTTATTTTTGAAGAATGGGAATGTAGAGACGAAAATAAATGTACCTATGTTTTATGGTGGACTATAAATAAACAACTTGCCAAATTAAATGGAAATTCATCCATTCATTTTAGGACAAATAGGCAGCATACAAAGCCGAAAAATGTTCAATTGAAATAGTAAAGAATTCGCGTGCTCAGCATGCAGTCAACAATGCTATTATTATTGATGTAGTAAATCAAACTTCGTATATTTTTTATATTTCTTTGCACATGATATATGAGTTGATGGCGTATTCGCCATTTTTATGTCGTAAATAGTTTACTGTTTCTTGAAAAAAAACAAACAAACATTAACTTAGTGGATTTATTTAGATTTGTCATGATTACAAATGCCTTAAATACATTATGATTCAATTATGAATCAGTATGAGTCTGTATTCGCGAGATCCTCAATAATGATTTGTATTGACACTATCTGAAACAATAAGCAGTATCAATGGTAATGGCTGGTACTAGTTATGTTAATGCCACGCATTTTGGTTTCATTGTAGCACGTTTTTTTAAATTATTTTACAGAAAATCAGCCGTTATTTGAAGCCGTTGTTATTTCTGAAGTTCTTTTTGCGATTTGGAATCCATTACTTCTACAAAGATGTCTTCTGTCATTGGTAAATTCGATATGGCTGGAGATCGACGAGATAAAGTCAACATTTCGGACAGATTGTGGTTCCAGAAGATGGAATTTCTGCCAAAAATGAAGTTTAAACTTCAAACGTTCTTTATGATGTTGCTGTTTGGATACTTTTTTGGTCTGCTGATCCATTTAAGTAAGTGTTGGTACAACGTCCATTGGATTCATTACTTCACAGTTGCCTTCTTTCTCAGTATGATAGAATTCCGTATGGTGTTACGCAGAGATAGTGTTATCCAGTGTCTACGGCGTCTGTCCATGCTTTCATTGGCCATTGTTTGCTGCGTTTATTTATTCTTCATTGGACCGACCATTCTGTTGAATATCCTAACGGCCTTCGCTTTAATTTCCATTTACTTGAATGTTTACCTTACGCTGCATCAAGCTACAAATCAAAGCACATCTAATTTTGCTTTGCAGCTGATGATGTCTGCAGCCTTTGCTCAAGATGCAAGAATTTGGTAAGAATTCCTTCGGAGAAAGTAATGAGTGAAATCCAAATGATGACGATTCTTATCATGATGTAAAATTGAAAATCCTAAAAACTGAAATTGATTAATGACATTTTGTAACATAACACCAGTAAGAGATACTTTTATTAATATTTATTTAAATATTTAAGATAAAATAGTTTTGTGTGAAAAGATAAATCAATGATGAATTCTTTCTATTGTAATGAAGAATAGATTGATTTGCTTTAGAATTTTAATAAATGTATTTAATATAAGCTATATTGAAAAAGCAAGCAATAATCTTGAAAGTTAATCTTGCATATTCCCATGTTTTTGATGTAACAAAATTTTAATGTTTAATAAATTTTATTTTTTACAATATTTTTAAAATTTTTAATTTTCTTAGTTATTTATTAGGCTTTCATAGTTGTCTAAATTAACGCAATGTTTTCTAAAAAAATGTTTTCTGTAACTTCTGAATGAAAAGCTAAATGAACTCAACCCATTTTAAATTTTATTTTCGGTGTCGAAAAACTAGTTTTAAGGATAAGTTACTATAACTAACAAAAGAAATTATGGATGAGTAATGCTTGTGTTCATTTTACAAATGTATTTTATATACAATTCATTAATAGACTAAGAAATAAGAAATCTTTTGTCTTTTAAATCTTGTCAAGAACAGGGATCAAATAACCATACGAAAATAGACTGGTAATGAGCATCATAAGAGACAAAAGAGCTGTCTGAGGATACCATTTCTGAACACAAGGTCTTGGTTTATTAAAATTATTGTTCAACATTTTTTTTAATATGCGTGACTTAATTATTTTGTGACCGATGTGAATGTTGTAAAAAACAATGCGGTATATCTCGAAATCCTGAATTGTTTGTCCAGGCATTATTCTTGGTAAATTGATGTGAATGCACGAAGCAGAAAGTATCTAGAAAGATTCTAAGGTCCTTTATGAGCAAGTAGCATTGAGCAAGGAGGCGAACAAGTTACTTTTTTTGAGAACTAAACTTTAATCATCTGCATATCTAATTGCAAGTTAGTTGTTAACGGGGTTTCTTTTAAGTTGGACGGTTCCTTCATCCCGTAATCAAGATACTTAAAGACTGGCAAATATCAGGATGGCCGAGGGCGGTAGAAAATATAAAACTTCCCCTGAATGGTCACAACGATTTATCAAGTAAGTTGGATTACAACTAAACCTCAGTGGATAGGTGGTCTTTTATGATTTTTTTTTAAATAATATTTTTTTATTTTTTAATGATGAAATACACGCTGAGTTGAGAGAACTGAAAGTGCATCGGTAGGGGTTAAATTTTGAGGACTTCAGAGCGGGGATGGACACCGAACTAATCGCACTCATATTTTAATGAGAGAACTTGGATAAACATTATATCAAATTTTAAAGATTTTAAAATGACAGCCTAACCATTTAACCTGGTGATTTCGGGATCAAATTTTGAGAAATAGGGTGTGGAGATCAAAGAAAATGCTCCTGTGTTAAGTTGGACCACAAATAAGTTACATAGCAAAAGTTAAGTAAATCTGTTCAGTCGTCTTAACATGATCCACTTATAACAAAACAACAGTGAATGTTCATGTGGAATATTAGATTTCTCATGTTTGCTTAATAATATTTATCAATATTTAAGTTATGTAAAAATTGCTATTCTGAACTTTGCTGAATTACTTGGTAATGGAGTAACAAGAATTACTGAATAACAGCAAATTTATAGATAGAATTTACAACATTTTATTGTAAAAACATCTCAATTTTATCCTCAACTTTGGGAAAGCTTCACAGCTTAAGACTATGAATATTCGACCTTTATGGTAATGGATTAAACTTAAGAGAAGTTTGATTGATTTAAATGAATTATATTATTTGTTGAAAAGATGTTAAGGTAAAAAATGAAATAAATATTTTAATGAAAACTTTAGAGAAAATGATTCGAAACAACAAACTATTCCAGCAACAACAATTGAATGTTAAATTCTATGATTTACAGCAAATACAAGAAAACATTGCCAAGAAAACTATTCATTAAAATATTGGTTTCATTCATTTATTGTTTCCCATTCTGTCCTTAATATTCCTTGCGTTCTTTGTAAAATTTAATATAAAAATACTTTACAATTTTAGAAAAAAACCACTAAATTTTCAATAATGTAGAACATTCTGCTAGGGATAAATGCAGAACCCTACTTATAGACAGAGTGGCAAGCAATGAAATGAATAAAATGGCTGTAAAATACATAAGCGTTTATTTGAGGTATTTAAAATTTTTCCAAAAAACTATTTACAAAGATATCTATTATCTCTTATTTGCTTAAAGATTAACACTTTGATAGCACTGGATAGAGATATTTCCTCTGGTTGCACAATAGTTTCACTTTCACACAAATTTAATATTAAACACTTTAACTTAGTATTAACTAATATTATTTTCTCTGTTAATTATATATTTGCACTTCACTATTACACTATAGCTTATTTTGATTTAAACTAATTAAATCATACAGGTAACTAGTTTACTAGTAATAACCTTTCACTTGTATGCACTTGTAAATAATCACAACACTTATCTTCTATTGTAATTCATTTGTTTCACTTATACTCTATAAGCAATACATCCTAATACGAATATGATATTCTGGTTTTAAACACCTAATGCGAAATTGAATTATATTTCCAATATGATAAGTCACAATTCGCACGTCCCTTGTTAGGCTTCACTTCTTTCTTCTATTTATCAGGTATTTTGGTCCCGTCCAAAATAAAGTAAATAAAGAGTTCGCTACTTACAAATTGAAGGCGCTTGAAGACTTCACCTTTGAAGTTCTCTGCATGGCTTCGTTGTATCCACTTCACTTTGTAGATTACAGTTGCATAATTCTGAAGCACATTTAAACCTTCAATCTAGGAGTTGAATATGGCGGGTCGCTCACTCGTCATATGATGTCTCGTTCCCACAATACCTCGGGAAGATAATATTGGCCTTCTAATGATTCAAACTTTAATTCACGTAAGTTCGTTTCTTCTTACAGTGAATGTAAATAAATAACTAAAGTTCGCACAATAAACATTGACTCTCCTCGTCTTCAATATCCTCTTGAACTGAAGTAATAATAAGTTGAACTAAATATTTCTTTCTATAGTTCGAATAGCTAATTTTATTTAACGACTTTTTAACTTTTCGGTTAGAATATGAAAAGGTATTTATTACCTTCAAATAAACAGTAACAAAGTTCAATTATTCGCTTACTTGGAGAATAATTCTACTTAGGCAGTTCTTGGGATGGAGCGTTCCACTTCGATGAAAGGGTTCAGGTTTTCACGAGGAATGTTATTCAAAAGTTCCTTCGTACTAAATAATTTCTTGTGTTTTAAACACTTCTCCAGTTCGTGTCTTCTTAGACTAAACTTATTCCATTCCAGGAATTCAGGTTCAATTCTAATTCACACCGCAATAGCTTCTATCGGAATTTCGTATTCCTATTCCCTTTCCATTAAATGTTGACTCTGACGGCCTTACTTTCAATAGAACTAATTTCGCTTGAATTTTCAGTTCATACTGCCCAATCTCCTTAATCAATGGTTCGATCCATTTTGGATTAACCTCTAACGGCTTAGGAATCCAAGTGTTCCTAATTGAACACACTATCTCGTGTGTCCTGCAGCCTTCAACCTCGCTCGCCATCTCCAGCTGTTCTAACTGCCACTCTTACTCTTCTGACGTCACATTGACTTCTCATTACACACGCCAAAAATTTGAATATTTAAATTTTCTATGGATTACTTCCATTTCAAAAATAAAAAAAAATTTCTTTCAAGCAATTTTCACATGCGTATTATTTAAACAACTTTAACTCAAAATAATTAAATTATTTTATTTAAAAAATTTAAAATACCACAGCACATTCTTCCTTGGGAAATCTTAAATCTTGAAAGCAGATAAGTGTATTAAAATTTGGAAAGAATAAAATAGATCAGAACAAATATTAATTAGAATAGGTATGTTCTCAGTCATCATGGCTTGAGCCCATTGCACATGGATCCGAAAATCGGTCGGTGGGATCCATGTGCAATGGGCTGAAGGGGAGCGTTTGAGACCAAAATTATCATATTGAAATGAAAAAAGGTAAGGAGAATGAGGGTGTTTTGAATATGTAAATTTTGGACTGAATCACCATACTATACGTAAATTGTGTTACAGAAACCCTCATTCACCTTACCCTTTTTCATTTAAATGTGATAATTTTGGTCTCAAACGCTCCCCTTAAACCCATTGCACGTGGATCCGACCGACCGATTTTCGGATCCATGTGCTTTAGTAGGGACTGATTATTCAGTACCGGGACATCAATTTTATGGATGGGAAATGCGTGGAGATCAAATTAATATTTCTTATATTTTAAGTTTATACCATAAATAAGCATCTTACTATATTTCAAAGAAATTCATCTTAACCGTTTTAGCCAAGTTATTGCGGTTAATTTTGACAGATGGGAGGGACGGAGACCAAACTACATAAGCCTATGTTTTAAGTGGAACCATAAATATGCTACGTACCAAATTTTATGGAAATCCGTCCATTCGTTTTTGCATTATGCAGATACAGACAAATGGTAAAATAAAAAAAATATTCAATAGAATAGTAAAACTACGCATGCTCAGATCAAAAATATGTATTATTGCATAAAAACTGTGACAACCCTAGGCTTTTTGACGTCAGAATTAAAATAACACTTCAAGATATTATTTAAACAACCCCAGCAAAAGAAAAAAAAAATGAAAGAAAATCCAGCAACTCTTATTGTCGAAAACTTTCTTAGCCGCCATCTTCCGCATTGGCGGTTTTGTCCGTGGTCTTTACTCTAGTCGTCCCTTTTCCCAGCTACTGTAAATATGTACATAAACATCGAAGAAATAGAATAGTTAAAAATCGTGGCCGTGTTTGAAATTAGTCTGTAAACATAATTAGGTATCTTAGACAAATATAAACTCTTCCACACATCACATTAGTATTTAAAATATTTATTAAATACTAAATACAAATGACAAATTTTCAGGAAGTATACATCTTCCTTTTTCAAGTAAAAAATTAGAATAAAGTAACAAACAAACAAAGAATTGTTTGTTACTTTATTCTAATTTTTGACTTGAAAAAAGAAAGATGTATACTTCCTGAAAATTTGTCTTTTATATTTAGTATTTAATAAATACTTTAATTACTAATGTGATGTGTGGAAGAGTTTATATTTGTTTAACATATTCGAGATGGAAAGAAGGAAGATCGTTGAAGAATTTGGTATACAGTAATACCTTGAGATACGAATGCCCCAACATACGATTTTTTTGATATACGACGAAAATTTTCATACAATTTACGCCTCGAAATACGAAGATATTTTTGAGATACGAATAGGTAGTACAGCTAGATGTTGTGGATCTGGTGCAGAAGCATGCAGAAGAACTCACGACGGAAGAGCTGAAGAAGTTACAAGAGATGACGCACTCAGAGGTGATGAAGGAACTCAGCAGTAAGGAGGGGGTCGAGAAAGAGGAGGTGCTATCTTCACGTGAAATTCGTGATATTTTTGCTAAGTGGCAAGAAGTGTCCGATTTTGTTGAAAAGAGACATCAGGAGAAATTGTCTACAGGGAGAGCCAGTGCATTGTTCAATGACACGTGCCTTGCGCATTTTAGAAACATTCTAAAAAAGAGACAGAAATAGATCTCTCTTGATCGTTTCCTTTGGAAAAGACCACGTCTTTAGTGGCGATACATCCACTGCAACTGAGGCCAAAAGGGCCAGACATGAGAGTGGCAGTGATAGTGATTAGTCTTAGTGTAAGTAAAAAAATAGTACATTTAGTAAAAAAATATAGTACATTTATATCATGCATATAATAAACATTGTATTTATCTTATATTAAATCTATATTTGGTTGGTATTTAAAGCATGTTAATTATTTTTTGGGGGGTAAATTCCTATCACTGGAACAAATTAATTCTATTTCCATTAATTTCTATGGGAAAAATTGATTCGATATACGATTTTTTTGATATACGACGATCGTCACGGAACGAATTAAATTCGTATGTCGAGGTACCACTGTAATTAGGTATTGCGTAGTGGGGACCCAGCATTCAGACGTTTCAGTGTGACGCACATTCGAACAGACAAATGGACAGAAAAAAAAAACAATGTTCAAATGTTGTAGTAAGACTTAAAAATCCTAATTGCTTAACAGGAAAAATTAAAAAAAATGATGTGTTACTTAAAAAATTGAAAGGAAATTGAATCCTGAAAACACTCAAAAAAATTTACGCCTCAAAATATAAAGCTTCATTTACCGAACGAAGCAATAAGAGCTTTAAGATTAGAGCCTGAGGTAATTTACTTAACTTGGACATGACTTGAGCGATCAATTATGTCTTATGTACAACTTTACATCTCAGTAAACATATGCCTGGATAACAATCAATCGATGTTGGTCAGAGGTTTTAGTTCAGAAAAGAACGTCTTAAAAACCTTTACTTAAAAATTTGTTCTATTTAACTTGGACATTTTTCTTCTCCGTTTCTTTATTTCTTGCTTTGCCAGGAAAAATCGAAACAGGTCTGTCTTGGAATATGTAAAAGATTTATAAATTATGACGTTTCTAATGTGGGAACCTCATAAATAATTTCCTAATTTATTTGGTATAGAATTTGTAGAATAAAAGTTTCTATTAGTTTAGTTGACTGCACTTTAATTTCAGTGTGAGATATTTTTACAATTCGTATACTGTCATCATTCCATTGCGAAGTGGGGCTTGAGTATGCAGGGACTGATTCAAACCCTGAGAGAGAGAAGAGGAAACCATAATATTCGTGCTCATATTTTAAATTGAATAAAAAATAATTTTAAAAAACCAGTCCAGCCATTGCTGCTGTGTAATTCGGGGTCGTTTTTGAGTGATGGGAGAGGTGGAGCCCAAAGTAACTGTAATTACATTTGAAGTTGGATAATAATGTGAGCTTATCAAATTTATTAAAATCCGTTCAGCCGTTTTAACGTATAAACAGACAAATGGATAAACAGAGAAAAAATAAGTGAATATATTTTTGTGCTAAAGCATTAATTTAAGGGCAACTCATAATAAAAAAATAATTAAAAATACTAATAATAAAAGAAAGTACATTAATGTTAGGAAAAAAATAAAAAAAACATTAGGAAAATAAGAAAACGTTAGGAAAATGTGAAAAAAACAAACCAAACGGACATTGAGAAAAAAAAAAGTAGATATATTCGAACCGACAACATTCAGTATATGAGTCCAAGACGTTAAGCATCAAGCTATAGCTGACAACTTAAATGAGATAGTTGCATTTCTAACATTTAAGTTAATAGAGAAAACCCAATAAAAACAATGCCGATATCTCGAACATGGGGGGGGTTGGCCCCTCAAAATACTAAAACTCCTACGTTGTTTGGGCCTCTGAACACGATGGTGAAATCCGTTTGTCGATCCGACCGTCCCTTCGGGAGTTGTTAGGGGAGGTTACAATGACAACAATGTAAAATATCTCGAAAGTAGGGGAGGGACGATGGACCCTGAAAATACCCCATGTGTTTGGGCCTCTGAATAGGTTGGTGAAATCCGTTTCTCGATCGACCGTCCGTCCGAGGATTGCTAGGGTCGGACAGACACGGACGGACAGGACAGCTATCGATTTTGGTCGCTATCACAATAGCTCCCAAAGGGATCGCTAAAAACAGCATATATAGATTTTCAATACAAGAAATGCGAAGATGTTCGAATATCAGGACATTATTTACAATCATGTCATCGAATAATTACCGTATCTACAATTGCTGCAAAAGTAACAAATTCAAGAAAATAATAGAAAGATTTAGCTGTAAAAATACTAGACTGTATGAGACAAATATTCGCTCTTACAATGGCTTTCAAAATATTTGAGATAATGAAAACCATGTTGAATGAATTTATTGAAAAACAGTATTGTATAGTTTTGCAAATTGAACATCAATATATTTAAATTTAAGAAATTAAGAAATGGCAATAATTGATATGGACTTGTAAGCGTATGTAGCATATTTTTTTTAGCAGTTTTTAAAACTTAAAAAAGATATGTTATCACAGTAACACGAAATCTGAGAACAAGACGAGCCGAAGACGAGCCAAAGACGAGCCGAAGGCAGGAAGGGCACTACGTACCTTTTCTGGAAGCGTTTCGTCGTATTTTCGAACCCTCACAACTTCGGCCTGAATAATACTAGAGAGCTCAAATTTTCAGGATAAGATGCAGTTAGCAGACTAATGAAATACACTAAGTTTCATTTATTTAGCTTTTATACTTTGGATTTTATTAATACCTAAAATACGTCGATTCCGTCACTGATTGACTGACTGACTGAATGACTGACTCATGATCATCAAAACCTCTAGGGTACTTCCTGAAGTCCTAGAAAGCTGAGATTTGGTATGCAGGCTAGAATTAGCACACAAACAACAAAAAAATTAAGAAATCCGTAACTTTCACCCTGGAAACCCTCATAAAGGGGGAGGTCTGGTTATGTATTATCGAACCCTTATAGCTTCGGCCTGGATAAAACTAGAGAGCTCAAATTTTCAGGATAAGATGCAGTTACCATACTAATGAAATACGCTAAGTTTCATTTATCTAGCTCTTATACTTTGGATTTTATTAATATCTAAAATACGTCAATTTCGTCCATGATTCACTGACTGACTCACTGACTCATGATCATCAAAACCTCTAGGGTACTTCCTGAAGTCCTAGAAAGCTGAGATTTGGTATGCAGGCTAGAAT
>JAFIDM010026485.1:0-13627 GCA_023159025.1 Thereuonema tuberculata
TGTGGGAGGATTATATATATATGAATATAATTGTCATTGAGGTTCCACACAATAAATTTTCTAAACGGCATTTTAATTTATTTACTTGCCTGTACTGGTTTAGCAGAGCATATTAAGTCTTTAAGAGTAAGGAGAAAATAAAAGCAAAACTGATTTAAACTTAACTTGTTTTATAATCATTAAATATTTACAAGATGTGAAACAGTTGTTTCAAATAGTCTATGAATCACTGAAAGTTCACTGAAAGTTCTTTACTTTAAAACTTAAAGTTCCTTTAAATCTTTCTTAACATCAACTGTTCAATTAACAACGTTGATAAATGGCTATTTTCATCTAGTGTGATAATTACTAAAGTTTATCTTAATGTATAAACTCATTAACACATAGAACTTTCTTATGTCTCATATGTCTTTTAACTTGTATGAGATGGCTATAAACAATGTTCACTGTATGTGCTATAACATTACTTAATTATATGAATGTTTAAGTAAACTTGATTTCTCCAATCCTTTCTTGACTAAACATTCTAGTATTATAATCTTTACCAAAACACACTAAACAGTTTATAATCATAACTTGAATACTTTAATCGAATAATCCTTGACCTCGTTGAAAAAAATCTTTAAAATAAACCTCTTGCTAATAAACACAAATGTTCCAGTATAAATACTTAAATCATTTTCAACTTTACAGTTCTTTAACTTTAGTTGATTCAGTCCAACATTTGTAATAAGTCGATTTCCCTTGACTTTAATAAATCCTAGCATTAATGGTTTTACTTGAAATAAATAACTTTACTATTTCTTTAATCAACGAACAAATGTTTATGTGTTGGTAATGTTTAATCTTTAATGTTCATTAGTATACGTTCCGCTTTGTCCTAAACTTCATTTTCTTGTGTTCGAAATTCTAACGTTGGCTCCTTTTCAAATTCTCGATGGGTGAAGTAAAATAGAAATCCTACTTACAAAAGTTCAGCAACAATCCATCGATTTCTTGTCAATTCCAGTCAAACGTTGAAGATAATACCTTGGCAAAAATTCCATTTGGGTCCGCCAGTCCTCATTTGCGAGTTTCATCTTTGGGCCTAACCGTTTATTAAGAATTAATTTAACTTTACCATTAATCCTTACTTATTTAATTCTCAAGGCCGTCCGCCTTTTACTGAACACAATATGAGTTTAAAATCAAAAAAAATCTATAGCACAATCGGAAGGAACTCATTCGATTCCCATTTTAAAACCTTAGCATTCTTGCTATTTCGGTTTTCATCGTAACGCCATTTTTACGATCCTCCAGGATTTACCATTAACAATTGAACGTCCGCGTTCATGCTGTGTTCAACACATCCATTGTTCTCACGTGCTTACACACAACAAAAGAACATACTCTTAACTTTCGGTTTTAATGAAAATAAAAAATATAAATATTTCAAAGCCTTGATGTTAGTTTTAATTTAATTTTATCAGGGATTAAAAATTGAATTTCTCACAAATAATTTTTTTATGTGTATAAAATAAATAATTTTTATATGTATATATATGTGAGAGATTTTTTATACATATAGCCAAAAAAAGCATATAATTTAAAAGATAATTTAAAAAAATAAAATAAATTTAAAAAACCTAAAAAAATATTAAAAAAGAGAGCAATTTTCTTATAATAAAGCGCTGTTATGTTATTTCTAAAAAAAAAATTTTTTTAGCTTAGCTTCAAAATTCAACACCAGGTGCCGCTGATGACGTGTATATACATTCGAATCTTAATACTTACACAGAAACAGCTTTTTGAAATTAATTTGGTTTTTAAATTTCAGAAAGCTGTCCGGCAAATTTTATATGTTTAGTAATGTAAGTTAATTTTATTCTTATATTCTTTACATTCTGAATTTTAAATTGCAAATCATTGAATGAAATATTTGCATCACGAAACTTGAAAAGATGGCGATTCAAGTTTTGTCATTTGGATTTTTATATATATATATATATATATCTCGAAAAATGTTCAACTTCCGGTAGAGGATATATTTACTTCCCCGTAAAGTTGCTTCTTCTTCTCTGCATCCAGAAATTCTTAACTCTATTATATGATGAGTCTTCTTATAAACTCCATTAATTAATTCATCATATCTGCATCAAAAATCTGAAACGAGAATCTAAGATAAATTGACATTCATTTTCCCTTCTTTCGATAATAATGATGTTTCTTTCGTCGTTCTCGTAAAGTAATTTCAGTGATTTCGTCCACTAAGGTATCTTAAAATTCTCTTTACTATTTTTAAATCACCAATCGACGGGTTCTGATTCTTTTCAGCGCACCGGTTCACTCCGTAGCTGATGTCTAGTCTTGTGGCTCTACTAAGATAAGTCAGACTTCCAATCAAACTTCTGTAGGTTTTCCTTTCAGTGTTGTCCAATAATTTGGAGTCATCACTTTCTTCGGGCATTCCATTCTTGTCTTCTATATATGGGGTAGCAACACTTTTACATGTTTCCATTCCGTGATTCAGGAGCATTTCACGAATGAATCCTTCTTGGGAGATTGTCATACATCTATTTTGAGCATCGTGCATGAATTCCATCCCTAAGTACTCTACTTTTTTATAATAATTTTTATAATACTTTTTTATTATAATTCTACTTGGATCTTTAATCCGAAACAGCTTGTCTAGCTCATTTTTGATGATCTGTATTTTCGAGGATTCCTTCCCCATAATTAGAATGTCGTCCACATAAATAAGGAGAATATATTTCTCACCTTGTATGATTTTATAAAACAAGCATGGTTCGCATCTTAAATTTGTGTAACCGGATTTGCATAACTTCGTCTTCATAGATACAAACCAATTTCGCCCTGCTTGTCTTAATCCATACAATGATTTCAGCAATTTTAAGCCATTGCATCTTTTGCTGGAAATATTTACACCATCCGGAGGTTCGAGGTATATGTCTGCATCTATATCCCCATTTAGATATGCGCTTTTCACGTCCCACTGATGTACTTCGCTCTGGTTCTTGACACACAACGCTATGAGTAATCTTATCGTACTAAAACTTGTCCTCTTGTAGTCTATCACTGATCGTTGTAGGTAGCCTTTCACGACTAACCTCGCCTTGTACTTGATGACGTTGCCTTTCATATCAGTTTTCTTCTTAAAGATCCACTTCGTAGAGAAAGGATTCACATTTTCCGGTATCTCGGACTCCAGCCAAGTTTGATGACTCGATATACTCTTTAATTCCTCTTCGATTGCCTCTAACCAATGCTCGCGCTCTCGACTACTAATTGCTTCTCGATAATTCCTGGGCGTATCAGCTGCTTCCATCAGATGTGCTTCATGTTGTTTCTTACGCACTTTTCTGCTTCTTAAGATCATGAATTCGTCTTCTGACTCGTTTTCTCTGCCAACCTGTGAATCGTCCAAAATTTCCTCATCGTCGTCTTGTCTCTGTTTCTTATCCTGGTCCTCTGTTGTGTCTTTAGGTTTCACTTTCCATTACTAATATCCTCGTCGGATGACGTTTCTTCTTCTCCGTCTTTTCTTCTCAGCTGGTCGGTGAGATCATTATAATTAATGTTCTGGTTTTCCCTTCTATTCAACAGTTCAACTTCGCGGCGGTTTTCGTTCACATATACATTCCTAGTCTCAACAACCTTGTTGTTTCTGATCGTGTATATATAATAGCCTCGGGTCAATACCGAATATAATCCCTTTTTCCGCTCTCTCAGAGAATATATTTTTCAGTTCATGTTTTGGCACCTTCACATAGGCCAGACTTCCGAAACGTCTAAGATGTTTTACGGACGGCGCATACCTGTGGTTAAACCACCTGCTGAGTGGAATTTCGTTACCTACACTCTCGTGGGGTGTCCGGTTCAAATGATAATTACTACACAGTATGGCATATGGCCAGAATCTCAATGGAAGTTTCGAATCTAACAACAATGTTCTCGCTTTGTCAAGAAGAGACTGATTGAATATTTCGGCCACTCCGTTTTGCTGAGGTTGGTACGCCGATGAACAATGTAGTCTTATCCCTTTCTCCCTGGCAAAATCTTTTACAGACGAATTAACGTATTCCGTTCCTTGATCACTCAGGATGGATCTTACTTGGTTGCCGCTCGATCTTTCGGCGAAACGCACAAAACTGATTAATCTATCTGAGACTTCGTCCTTCGATTTCAGCAGATACAGGAAGCTTCTCCGGCTAAAGTCGTCCATGAATGTCAGCACGTATGACAGATTTTCAGGGTTCTTGATATTCATGGGGCCGCACAAGTCTGTGTGTACTAACTCCAGGGGTCGAGTTGTTCTAATGGTCTTCAACTTCTTATGTTGGATGTTTGTCATTTTCCCTCTGGTGCAACTGTCACACGCAATTTTGGTGTCTTTGTTCCATGACAGTTTTTCTAGGCCTCTTAGCAGCTTACCTTCTGTGATGATTCTTAATTTGCTCAAAGATAGATGTCCTAATCGGTCATGCCATAACCTTAGTTGATCATGACGACATTTGTTGAAATATACTTTGGGTTCTTCTGAGCTTTCCCTGTTTATATTTCTGCCAATCAAACATAGATCTTTTGGTTCTCTATATACCAAGTATTTATCCTTGTATATCTCTTGCTTGTACCCCGCAATGGCTATTTCCCCGGCGGAAATTATGATCGCCCTCATATTTGGCACATGATAAGTGTTTTCCAGCTCAATTATCTTTTCTTCACCGTCATTCATCCGGCTATGTAGTTTGACAGTACCATGACCAACTGCCTTCGCTACAGTGTTATTTGCACAAACAATTATTTTATCTTTCTCAAAATGGGCATAATCACTAAACAGTTTTCTCTGTTTACATATGTGATTGCTGCTACCAGTATCCAGATACCAGGCTGTATCTTGAGTTTTATTTCTATCCTGGGTCCCAAAAAGAGTTATCTTTTATCTTCATTCTTAGGTTTTCTATCGTTGCTGCTCTTTATCTTCCCTCTACAGAATCGGGCAATATGTCCGTTCTTGCCGCACCGGAAACACCTTTTGTTGTGATCCTTACTAATATTCGGATGAGCGTTATCCCTTTTCGGCCTAGGATCGTTTCTTGGTTCCACACTGTGGCATTCTTTTGACAGGCCTGTCTCTCGCCATTCGGAGCTCTGGTTTCTCTTGTATTCTTGGAGAATGTTGCTAATCACCAGCTCTGAGTTGAAATAGCTCTGATTTTGCTGCACTATTAAACTCTGGGCGCATGGTCGGTAGTCTTTAGGGAGCCCTGATAGGAGAATCCAGCAGAATTCCTCGTCCGAAATTCCTCCTCCGCGCTTTTCAATTTCCTTAAGAATCAGCTTCAGCTCAGATATCTTCTTAGGAATATTGTCGCTGTTTCTGCTGTTAATATAAATTTCGCGCTTCAGGTCTGTTACCTTCAGGAGGTACTTAGAGTTGAACTTCGTTTCCAGTTTCTTCAAAAGTTTCTACTGGTCGTCCGTCTCCGACAGTAACCCCCGGAATCTGTGATCTATTGAGCTCATTATTATACTGAATGCTTTTTCCACCTTCGCTAACGCCTTCCGTTTCTTATCTCCATCTTCCATCCCAGTTACCTCGGACATTGGGCTATTTGCCACTGTCCATAATCCCTCTCTTTGCAATGAGGTTTTAACGTCCAACTTCCACTGGAGATAATTCTCACCACTAAAGTTAAGTGAGTTACTTCCCATGATGATTTCTTTATAGGTAATCCCAACAAATGGTCTCAGAACAATATATTCTTTGGCATATTTGCGCAGTGGAAGCGTGAGTCAAAGGGCATTTCCATAACCAATTGATGAAAATCATTCAATAAAATTATAATATTATATATTTTCGATGACAATTTAGCGTTAACTAATATGTTATCAAAAATCAGCAGAACTGCAGTAGCCTAGAATATATCAAAATATCTTTTAATAAATTATATTAGTTCCTCGTATTACAAAACATTTATCTTCTCAGTAATAAAGTCAATAGTTCTCAATTCAATCCTATATATATATATCTCGAACAATGTCCAACTTCCGGTAGCGGATATATTTACTTCCCCGTAAAGTTGCTTCTTCTTCTCTGCATCCAGAAATTCTTAACTCTATTATATGATGAATCTTCTTATAAACTCGACTAGTTAGTTCATCATATCTGCATCAAAAATCTGAAACGAGAATCTAAGATAAATTGACATTCATTTTCCCTTCTTTCGATAATTAACCATTCTTAAAGTTATTCAAAAAAAAGTTCACTTAAAATAGTTTTATAACTTAACACAGTTGTTGATAAATGTTCGATATATAAAGTTCACTTTCGGACTGTTATCACAGATAAAGATTCTCTAAGTTCAGTTAAACTCTTCTTTAAATATCACCACTAGTGAGTTAAAGTATAACACATGATGCTATTAATCTATCACCTCTGTGGATAAAAGTTAATGGATCTAACTCTATATTCGAAATGGCTTCTGACGATATGTCAAGTCATAAAGGCTTTTCACCGCATGCTTAAATTTAATAATATTCTATCCCGCATGGATATTATGTTGACTGCATAAATAAATTGGAATTAAAGTTCTCCTAGATTATTCCCTCCGAATAAATCTTATTGTTATTCTAACTCCGGAACAACGCCATTTTGAATCGAATGTTCTGTGATCCCTAACTGCAAATAACGATGTCTTCTTTTAATGGAAACTCCGCTCGCGAAATTCGACAAAATAAAATAGATTGTACTTACAAAATCCAAGAAATCTCTTCTTACTATAATTATCCAGTGAATGATAATTTGTTGCTCGTACATCCCATTGGCAGGCTTATAAAATTCACTTCACTTGGTGCTGACGATGATCGAATATTCATTCTCCTTATTTATATCACATCGCTTAAACTCCAGGAGAATTTAAATATCGGAATTCCACAGACATCATTTACGAATTCCCTAATTCGCATTTGGCTCCAACATATTTTAGTTTGCATATCACTAAAATTTCTTTTCTCCTCGTATCGGAGAAAAATATTTTAAAACTACCTTTCTATAAGGTTTTCCTTTTTTTTTTCTTTATCTAAAACAATGAACCGCATCATTCGACATGTGTTTCTTGTCATGCGAGTCACAGTCACACGGTTTTCCATTATTGCAAAACAAGAAGGCTTATTTTTTCTTCACGCATATTTCCTGAAACAAAACAAATGCGATTTGAATTAGGCATATCTAAAATTTATAAATACGATTTGAAAATGAAAAAACAGGTAAGTAATTTTTTCTTTAACTCAAATCCGTCTCAGGCCCCTTAGACTGAATGAATTTGAAAGACAATTTCAAAGTAGGATGCTTTTGGATTTTCCCTTATGTCAGAGGTGTATTTACACGAGGGCTAAAAGGGCTATAGCCCAGGGCGGCAACTTTAGGGAGCCCCCCAAAAATAGGAAAAAAAACAAAATCCTGTACTAGTCAATAATATTAATATTCAAAAATATTAAGTGTGATTTACAAGCAGAAAATGATGGAAACATAAAAAGAAACAGACATTTCCTGGCTTTTTGATGTGTCTGTACAGTATATGCGAACAGAGCGAATTTTGGCTTTGAATGTATATCCCGGGAAATCGGGTGACTGATGACTGTGGCCGTAGGTTTGAAGTGGAAGGGGGTATAGGTTGTATTGGAGTGCTCAGGCGTGGGACTGTCTGACAGTGACGTTATACCTGTATTTACTTTCTAATACATATCTTCTGAGACTGTTATGTACGAAATGTATTCCAATTTTTTAAATTAACTTTGATGCTTAATTTTCTGTTAAACAACTTTTTACAACATATTTTTACAATGTTTACTTAAGGAAAGGAATGCATCATTATGGGCCTATACACTTATATATTTTTTCATACTCTGATTAAGTAAATGCTAACGAATAGATTGAGTTGTAAATTATCAGTAACTTAGTTCAAAACTAAACATAAACATGAGTATACTTTACTAGTGATATATTCAGATAGAAGGAAGGGCGGCAGATCTGGCATAGCCCATAGGTGGCAAAAGTGTAAATCCGCCTCTGTCTTATGTCATTGTCTTTTCTTCGATTTTATTTGTGGGAAGCGGGTCATAAATGCTGAAAATCATAAACTAATTACACTTTAAATGAGGGTCATATTTAATTCATATTAAAAAAAGAGGTTCATAAAAGAATGTTACCTGCACCTTCTTTTTAAAAATCGTAAAAATATTAGAAAAGTCTATTTTTACTTTTAAATTATAACTGGTGAAATTAATTTAGTGCAAATTTTCCTTTTTCTAAAAAAAAAAAAAAAAAAAAAAGCACTTCAAAGTAAAAGAACATTAATGGATTAGTTAAAGGGAAATATCCATTCTTTAATATATCGATAGAAATCCTCTATTTAGATTAGAAGTTTGCAAACTTTCTGGGTTCAAGGCACCTTAATGGCCCAGCAATTATTTTCACGGCGCCTGCAGGTCAAAAGAAATACTTGACAGTTTATTAAACAACTAAATACTAAGTACAAACAACTAAATACTTGTCCTGACAACAAATAACAAATACTAGGTACAAACAACTAAATACTCGTCCTGACAACCTAGTAGTCATTTGAAAGAATAATGCATTAAAAGAAAAAAACAATATTTTTATTTTATTTCCCGAAATTTTAAAATATCCCGAGGCGCTCCTGTGCAGTTTGGGCACCGATGGTTTCAATTGTAATTCATTTCTGTAATTCAGAAATTTTTGCCAACTTTATGTCTAACTTCTCTTAAGAAAAAAATTTCAAATATAAAAGTGAAATTTGTATCTCAATTCATGAAGATCTTATAAAATTACTAGGGTCATGACACACACACACAGACTGACTTGTTTTAATGAGCCTACTTTCATAGCAGAAGTAGACTAAAAAAATGGCACAGTTGCAGCTTTAAATCTTACTTGAAATTTCCAATTTTTCCAACTTGGAACTATATCATTAAAGGGACTACGATTAAGCAACTTCTTCAAATCAAATAATGTTTCTATGTTTGACCTTCATTAAATATGGATGGAAATGAAGCATGCGCAGGCAGAATTTGCAATGTAACCCAATTTAAATCACCATCTTTCTTAATTGTGGATCTTATCTAAATTTTTAAAAAAAAAATGTTTGTCTGTGTACGTCCGTGGCGTTGCCAGGCAACAGAAGTATTATTGCATAAAACTCATCGGAATACTTTTTCAGAATGAAAAATATTATATAAATATTTATAGAGAAATTGTTCAGAATTGTAAATTTTATGACTTTAATTTAGTTTTAGTTGTAAGTTTTACATTTTAGTTAATTTGATGTAATTTGTTTTTTGTGTTGAATAAATAAAATGTTTGTTTGCATTATGTAACTGTAATCAGGAGAGAAGCAACGGCTAGTATTATTTTAAAAAAGCAACTCATCACATCCGACTGAAAAACATTATTCTCTTCCTGAGCTCTTTAAAATTAATGAAATATTATGAGAAATGAGATCATGTGGTTATTAAGTGACATACTAGGATAGATGTCTTAAGCTATTTACTAGAAGTCACCAGTGAGATTTTTCCTAGCTGTTCGTTAGTGATGGCTTTTCGCTAGCACCGAAGCAACTCTATTTGACAGCTAAAGCTAAATAGTTTTGACTGATCCACTTTACATTTTTATTGATGTTATGTACTTGTAATACATCAACTTATATTACAGTGATCCCTCGCTATTTCGCGCCTCAAGTCTCGCGGCTTCAGTGCATCGCGGGTTTTTCAAAAATATTCATCGAAAAATAAAAATTCAAAAATACCGCCATATCGGCGGCCGTATTGCGGAAAGCAGCGCTGTTTTATTGTGATGCGCGAGAGAAACGGCTTCCTAGGTTGCCAGACAGAGAAAGCAGCTCTCTCAGAGGCTTATACATACCCACAGGAAATCAGAGAAGATAAAAACCCCAGCTACACCGTCAGCGACTCCAGCAGAAGAGCATCCGAGTGAACCTCAACCCTCTACGAGTGGGAGTGAGTGAGTGAATGTATAATAGTAAGGTTTTATAATTAAAAAGATTTAAGTAAAATATACCGTACATAATATATATATATATATATACTTTTTATACAGTATATTGTGTGTAAAGTATAAATATACATATTTTAAACATTCTGGTACGCACACACACATACGAAAATTCCTAGGGGGGGGGGGACAATCCTACTTCGCGGATTTTCAGCTATCGCGTGGGGCTCTGGTGCCCATTAACCGCGATAAACGAGGGATATTTGCTAATTTCGTCTGTTTGTCTGTCCGTCCGTCCGTCTGTCTCTCTGTAACTCGATATAATTAAGCTATTAAGATAGATCCAACGGTTCTCAATGAATCAAGGGTACTTAAATTGGATGAAATATTAGTTCATTTTGTCAGTCCATGTTGTTTCCATGAAATTTTAACTGAAATTCTAACAAAACATACGTTCAAAACCAAATAATTTTGTTACCACTGGACCGATTTTAATGAAATTTACTTTACGCTGATTTTGAAACTCAAAACCATTTTTGCCGTAGAAGCTTTGTTCACAAGTTAGCGCAGTATTTAGATTATACAAAGGTGAGTTTTAAATGCCTTTCGGCGTTATGAGTCAAAAATAATAATTATTCTGTAGATAACTAGAGATGGTTGGTATTTCGTTTTTCTTTTTGGGTGAAAAATGATCCTTTACATTAAACTCTCAGAATCTATTTTATAGATGTACAAGTAAGAAGTACACCTAAATAGGTCTGATAACTCCCTACATAACTCGGATATTTCGAAGGATTAATCATCCTTCTTCTTCAGCCTCCTTATGCCTTTTTACATAAAGGGACGAGAGAACATCTCTCTCATTCCCAACTAAAATGCACAAACAAAAATATTTAGAAATTCCAAATTAACATTAAAAAAATTTTTTTTTTAAATCAAATCATCAATCGAATCAAATATATATATTTGGCTAAGTTCGTCTGTCTGTCTGTAACTCGATATAATTAAGCTATTAAGATAGATCCAACGGTTCTCAATGGTACCATTCAATCAAGGATACTCAAATTGGATGAAAATATTAGTTCATTGTGACATTCCATGTTGTTTCCATGAAATTTTATTCTTGGGAACTGACCTCGACAACTGACATCTCTCTAATTCCCAACTAAAATGCACGAAGAAAAATATTTAGAAATTCCAAATTAACATTAAAAAAAAAAATAATTTCAAATCAAATCAAATCAGGTATATATATATATGTTTGGCTAAGTTTGTCTGTCTGTCTGTAACTCGATATAATTAAGCTATTAAGATAGATCAAAACGGTTCTCAATGATACCATTGAATCAAGGGTACTCAAATTGGATGAAAATATTAGTTCATTGTGTCATTCCATGTTGTTTCCATGAAATTTTATTCTTGGGAACTGATCTCGACAACTAAAATTCTAACAAAACATACGTCAAAACCAAATAATTTTGTTACCACTGCATCCATTTTAATGAAATTTGGCATACTTACTCAGTTGTTTACGCTGATTTCGAAACTCAAAACCATTTTTGCCATAGAAGCTTCGTTCACAAGTTAGCACAGTATTTAGATTACATTTACTTTATATTTGATAGTATTGATAATAAAATGATTTTTCATATTTTTTTTGCCTGTCGTCCGACAGGCTTTGCTGCTAGTATCAAAATAAATAAATGTATTGTTTTATGTTTCTTTATTAAACAGGAAAGTGTTAAAATATAGAGATAAGGTCTTAACGGACTCAGGTACGGGGACACTTCTTGCTGCGAAGCTGCTCATAACCACCGTGATTATCAAATAGCGTGAATGGTTGTACTTGAATGTAACGCCTCATTCTTTGATATTTATTATTAATTAAATACTCTATTATTTTTAATGCGTTATAGTTACTTGCGGTCGAATGAATGCAGACACATGAATTTATTTCCTTCTTTTTCTTTATTAATTTTAGAAAAAAACAGAATAATGAAAATTGTAAATTCTCAAAATTTATGTAGTGCCCTTCTGAAGCATCCAAATGATTCCCAATATCAGCAAGAAATATCTGGATATGAGAGTTACAATCTTCATAATGTAAAAGTAATAATAAAGAATAATAGACGATCTTCGCTATTAAGAGTTGTTTTCGCCCATCTGGACAAGATTACTAAAAAAAGTGGACAGATCGATGAACACAATGCTTAACATCGATTTGAAACAAAGTCAGCCCTACATGATCAAGTGTTCATATGTTTTTTTTTAAATCTGAAAAAGAAAAAGTATTAGAAACAAGTATTATTCATGATGAGAAAAAGTCAGTATTCGTTACAATTGTGACAATGTCACAGTTAAAGGAAATAGTTATATACAGTATATTGTAAATTATTGTAATCTAATGAATCCCACATACATGTACATATATGTATATATATAATTTTATTTCTATTAAATTTATCAATATTTATTTATATAAATGCATTACTCTGACACATTAGCCTTCTCTACTCCAATTGGGAATATTAAAATATTTTTTTTTTCCTTTTTTGCAAAATCAGCATCGAAATGGACCACTTGAGGATAGGAGGGGCTTCGTAGATAGGCGGGGCTACTGCTTCGCATGTGGGATAAACAAAGCCATGTGCTTCATTTTAACCCTAGTAGATATAGAGGGTGAACTAAAAGATTTGATTTGGATGAAACGATTGTAAGCCTTCCAAAATGTTCATATCGGATATAGAGTTGATTATAGCCTATTGAAGAACACGACAGCAATATATTATCAAAGAAAATAATTAATTTTTAAATATTACAAATACGTCTGGACGGCATCGAGAACGCGTTTCCTTGTGTAAAGACTTATTGCTATCAAGACAAAAAAAAAAACTGAAACATTAAGACTTTTATATTTTGAAAGAAGAAATACTGATAGCAGATTCCAAGCCATGGCAGCATTCTGACTGTAAAACAAGTTCAGCAATTTCATAATATTAACATATTATATCGTACTCATAAGTAAATGCGCTATTTAAGAAGATCGCCAAATTCAGTATGACGCTACAGTAATTTGACGTCGTTCCTTATTTACGCTGCCGAATTTTTTTTTTCATTCCAAGGAAATGATATGTGAAGTTTAAATTTTTACGTCTTAACTGTTATTTATATATATATATATTTTTTTTTTTTTTTTTTTTTTAAAAATAACTAAATATTGTATGTGATTTGTTTTCCATTTTTTTTCATTTCTCTCTTAATAGTATTCCTTAATTCTCGACAATTTATAACTGTCGATTTTGTAATTAAATTTCAGAATGCATAAACCTAAAAAACAAATCTAGAAAATTATATTTTTATATATATATTTACAACTGTGATTATCAAGCAGTTAATTAATTTGCCAACCTAACAAATTCAGAACGTATTGGGTAAAAAAAAAATATACTAAATATTTCTACAAAATTCGATAATTGCAAATAAATTTTTAAGTGTGTATTTTTAATTTTAATTTTATATTTCAATAGAAAAAAATAAAACAAAAAAGCATCTAAACGTTATTGCAAATTTAGCTTTATAATTTAGGTTTGAATAAAA
>JAFIDM010026487.1:0-13626 GCA_023159025.1 Thereuonema tuberculata
TCCACTGATTAGAAATTCAATCTAATATTCCTCAATTAACAGTGTCTTTGTAAGAAATGGTGATAAGAAAGTTGACTGAGCGTAGATTGTCTTACTACTCAACTTCAGAAGTTTTCTGAGATTTTTTTCTGTTTCATTCGCATCACGTTAAAACGACTGTACCGATATCCTTAAAATTTGATACGTGGTTATTTTAGCAAAATGTAAAAAAAAAAGTTACTTTAGTCTTTCCTAAGTAAAACGAATTTCTGAATGACAAAACACAAAACACAAAACAATTCACTATTTCAAATGATTAATACTGGATAATTTAGGTTCATTTGTATAATAAATCTAAAATATCACAAATGTTTTAGACTCAATGAAATTTCAGTCATTAAATCTAAATTTTGAAAGATAATTACTATGGGGGTTGGGGTGTTAGATGGTGAACAATTTTTATTGAAATTAAATGTATTTTGGTTTTAAGCTGAGACCCTGAGATGGCCGTTTCGAGCTTCTTGTGCTCTCATCAGCCCAGGCTACTCAGCCAGTGCAAAACCTCAAAAAGGCGTATGAGAGGAAGATTAAACTAAAGTTAGAAATCATAACGACCTTCGAAACTAATGAACAAAAATAAAAACAAGTTTTGAGGGATCATTATGATTTCCACCTTTAGTTTAAAATATTTTTAAGTTTGACCATAAATAACCATAGTACGGATTGTTTCAGGAAATCGGTTGAGTAGTTTTAGAATGAAGCGATTTTGAAACAGAATGAAATCTAAAAGGTAGATAAATATCCCAAATGATAAGGCTGGTCAAAATTACTAATGTCATTTAATGCCGTATTTTAAAAGAGAAGCAGGACCTTTCAACCTTACCTGAGATTATAGAGAAAGTAGAATAGTAGGTTATAGAGAATAAAAGCGTTTCAAGTTTGAATAATTAGACTTTGCATTTTCAGTTAATGAATACAAGGTTTTATTGAATCTTAATGTCACATAGTGACTTGCTTACAAATTAATTTTATAATTTACAAATATTACAATTCTTTTAACTTGAAGTAAAATAACATTGTATTTTTATTATTCCTGCAAGTTCAGCAAATTTCATTAGATTTTGGGAATTAATAAATTCCAATTATAAACGATTACTAAAATTTCTCAATTTATTTTTCCTAAAAAAATTCTGGATGTAAATTTTATTACTATTATGTCACCTCATAATAAAAAAAAAAGATAGCATCTATTCCTCGATATATAAATTTTGGAAGATAAATATTAATTCCTTTATCTAAATTAATGAATACAGAAACCAAATGATCAGTTGAATTCTGTTGAAAGACAGAGAGAAGAAAAAAAATCATTTTAATAAAGAAATCAAATTAAAAAAAATTGTAGACATTCATTCATTTTTTTAATTTCACTAAATTTCACTAAATTTTAATACAAATAACAGTTTCAAGTTAAAGTGAAGATGTATTTCAAAGAAGAGATGCTTAAAAATTCATGATTGTCATCACCGGTTCAGTTTGCACTGAAGTGCATCTGCGAAACATTGCAGTTCCATATCCATGGAGCTCACCATGGCGATACCCTAGGAGTAATCATAGAATATCGGGTGGACAGATAACAAGGTAGTTTTCTTTTCTCAGGAAATCATTAAGGCATGATTTCAGAAGAGAAAAACGAAGAAGCAGACAAACACAAGAAAGAAAATTTCTCAAAACATCTATGAGGGTGCCGGAATTCGTACCCAGGTTCCGACACATCTGCCTCATGATAGGCCGCAGCTTAGACTTGTAGTCTGCCACCACTAAGCTTTAGAGATTGTGAAGGAGAAATACAGCTAAAGAAAGAATTCGGTCTTTTATACATATATTTTAAATAAAGAAGAAATAAGAAATTTGTTTCATTCAATTATTCTCCTATTGAAATAATACGAGGCCATTGAAGTAGGACTTGAGAACTTGACTTGAGGACTTGAGAACACCGTTTCCAATAGTTTGGTGGCTTAAAAATAAAGATGTCTGCAGCACTTACAATTAATAACTCTATTGAATCACGTTTCTTAATACAAGAAACAGTAGAGATGTTGTGCATTGATTGATCAGGTGAACTGAATGTATTCCAAGTTTTCATCTTGAGATCAAAACAATACACAACACTTGAACTAATAGACGTTACGAATATCTTTCCATTAATGTAAGTTGCAGATGGAATGTATAGCTTTTGGAAGTTAGCTGGTACAGGATCTTCTTGACTCCATTGGTCAATTTTTGGATCATACCAGAGTAAATTAGTTGACCCAATTAAACACAAACGATCATCAATAGACAATAATTGATTTCCACAATGAAAATAGTGATAAGGGACCTTTGCCATCGTCTCCCATGACTTTCTAATAAGATTATATCTTTCGCAAGAACTCTTATTTTCAGATCCAATAAGAAAAATAAATTGATGTATTTTCACAGCCATTGAATAACTCCGTGGTTCACTCATTGGCTTTAATTCCATGAATTTGTTTTCAAATAAATCAAACATAAAACACTTATTGGTTCTTTTTCCATCACTAGTTATTCCACCAAAAACGTAGATAAACTTATCAAAACTACAAATAGCAGAAAAACGAGCTCTATAAAAGAAATTCGACAGATTTTCATCCTTCACTTTTGTCAGAGTTTCAGTATCAGGATTATATTCAAGAAGACCTACACCAATAGACCAATTATAAACTAAAATTCGTTTGGAAACAAAACAACTTCTTTGATTTTTAAAAGTATTCTCAGAACTGCAAATTTTGATTTCCTCTGATTTTTCTGTTGATATTCTTGGGCAAATACTTTTATTCTCCAATTGAAAATTTCTTTCTGGAAGTGAATGTTTTACTCCCAGTATCTTTTGGTCTTTATTAGAAGATAAAGATTTGGTTTCCCTTTGAATCCCTCTTTCTTTTGACCTAATTGATTTAATAACGTCTGGGTCTTTTTTTGTCATCAATTCGATAGAATACAGTTTTGCACATTGCTTGTAAAAGAACAAGTTATCTTGCAGCAAATGTTCATCCATGAGTTTCATTAATAACGATTTACTAATTTTTTCAAAGTCAATCGTTGTTAAAAGATCAGTGATTCCCTTAAATCTTGTTGACTGATCGTGTTTCGCCCACAACAGAATAGAAGAAATCAATTCTTCCTGATTTATAGGATTAGAAACAGGACAGTTCAAAATAGCATTTAGTTGTTCGAATCTAAGATTAAGAAAACTCTGTTGTTTTCAGAGTGTTTATATTCTTGTGTAAATATTCCGGATATGTTTGTTGAATTAGTTCACTGTTGAGTTGTTCTATTGTGTTCCACTCAGAAAGAAACTGTTGAGTGCCTAAAAGCTGTTCCAAACAGTGGTTGTACATGAATGGAATCTGTAAACTTATAAAAGCCTCTAGTAAGTCTTTGAGAAATGGTTTATGTTGATTCCTTAGATCAATATGTCCTTCGTAAATGAACATCAAAACAGTGTCCAGAGTTTTGGAATTGATGAAATCCATTTTCAATGATGTTGTCTGTGAATTTCCCTTGAAATGTTCTTTGAAATAAGGACTGGCAGCTGAGAGAATGACTTTGTGAACCAAGAATTCTTTATCTTCACAGATCAATTTAAAATCTGTTAAAAATGACTCTTCTCTCATTAAGTTGATTTCAGATATTAAGTTCTTAAAGGCCTTGTGTTGAATGCGATGTTTTCTTTGTCTCGTCATTCTGAAGAAGACAACACAATTTTTATATTAATGAATATAAGTAATATTAAAATGAAAAGTCTAGTAATATTCAAATGAGATTCAATTAAATCATTAAATTACGATAAAGAATTGTATATAATGAAGCTAATTTCCGAAAAATGATAAAATCCATAGTTCATAGTATTAAACTTGTTTATTACAGAACAACTCCTATTCTAACTGCAATATATCGCAGGATATTATTTTTCCTGCTTCATAAGGCTACATTTTGAAATTAAAAACGAAGTAATCTGAACAAAGAAATAATTCCTATACAATAAAAAGAGTAAGTGATCATAGTGCAAATTGCAGTAAATTATTACAACAAAGAATAAGTCCAATACAATGAAAATAAACAGGAATTTGTGTATCTTCATGTATTAAATTGTTTCAATACAATAGTAAAATAATATTATAACAGAAAGTTTAAAATTAATAATGAAACGAATTAAATAAATGAAATAAAAGATTAGGTAAATTTTACAATATTTTTTGAAAACTTCAAGAACGAACTTATTAGCTTCAAAACCCGTTTATTAGTTCCATGAATGACCATGAAAATACACCTTTGGTTGAAAGTTTGCAAATTGTTCTTCGTTCTTATAAAAATAAACCTGTTTTGTCTTTATTTATGTTGAGTCCCGGCACTGTAATAATAAGTTACAGAAACTATTGTTCTGTTTCTTTTAATTCAAACAAATAGAACATAAAAACAAACTCATACAAAAAGTTTAGATAGGAGATAGGAGACATTTAGGAATAATAAAGATTAACCTAGAGTATTGCAGTGCATAAGCGACCATACAGATAATGAGATTAGCCACTAACGTAAAGACGCTGCGCCAACGAACCGCTTACGCCATGCGGGTTTGTGTAACATGCGCAGAAGAAACTCGTTCCCGAATTATTAATATAGTTATTTAACTATAAATTATCCTTATTGGGAACCCGTTCGTAAGTACGGAGCACCGCACGTAAGTCGTCCGTAGCCCGGGGACCGCCTGTACTTATCTGCTTTACTTCTTTAAAAATAATTTTCTTTGGTTAATATTGATTTTTTTTTAACATAGTTCCTCTTGGTAATTTTGTAGAATACTGAAATTAAGAGGAATATTCTGTATTTTCGAACAAAGCTATTCTGAAATATATGCAGAACAGGGTTTTTTTGTGCATTTTATAAGGAAATTCGATATTTACTTAGAACTGTTTCGGAGGATTCCGGATTAACATTATGAAGGCAGAACTTCTAGCGTCTTTAGGAAACGATGAAGACAAAAATTGTAGAACTATTAGGATGCGAGCCAGAAATCTTCTGGCGGTAAATTTGGAATTACAGTAGAACCTCATTATAACGGACTAATAGAAGCTGAAGGTTGTCCGTTTTCATGAAAGCCCGGTTGACACAAATAATTCTTATAGGGTGTAATGCAGCAGGATGTACATCAATGAAAGTACAATAGTTAGCTATAAAAAGTGTTTATTATATATCAAGTAAAAAACAGCCTTCAACTTAGTAGGTTCACTGCATTAATCTTTAGAACAAGAAGGTCCTGGTTCATGTTGATTGCTTACATTCATTGGTTTGAAAAAATAATTTTTTTTTGCTGGGTTTGTTTGCTGCTTATTTCTTCAGTTAATAGAGAGTTTTTGCCTAGCTCGCTATTCTATACGATAGCGCTAAATGTATGTATGTATGTATGTTTATAGGGATATGCTTTAAAACGCACTTCCTGTTCAGACAGGATTCCCTAAGGATTTATTAGAGTTTCTCTCTTAATCCAAACAAGTTTTTAAGAAGTTTTTAATTTTATTCAGGTCCAATTCTCCCTTGAATCCTAATATGTGATCCAGTAATTCATCCTCTTCCCAGTTATTTGGGTTTATGTTCATATTTTTTAAGAGTTCGGTTCTCTCTTTTCCGAAGCATGGACATCTTAAGATGAAATGTTTTAGAGATTCCTCTTCATTTTTATCGCAATTTAAACATATTGGCCCCTTTTCAGACCATTTTTCTGTTCTTTTATTTAGCGCCAATGATCCCGTTCTGCACTGGAAAAGTAAAGAACTTCCATAGGAATTATCATAAATATCTGATATAGGGGAGCCCTTTTATTTTTAAACCCTAATGGTAAAGTTTTGTATTTATTAATAGAATCAACGAATAGTTCTAATTCTGTACTTTTTACACATTTATTAATAAGATGGTGCCATTTTTTCCGATTCAATGTTTATTTTAATTTCTTCTGTTTCGTAATATTCTGCTAAATATTCTAATTTATCTACCCATTTGCTTTTTTCTGTTGTAAAGTCACATGACTGGTATTCTGCGCATGCGTCACTGGGAAATACCGGTAACGTGATACGTTAACTGTTCTCGAATAGCATATCGCTTCACGGTAAGAAACATGAGTTCCGATAAACCTACGAGAATTAGATATAACATGAATAACGATTTGATATTCTTGCGCGAAGTAATTGGGACAAATCCATATGACGATAAGAGTGTGTGGAATGAGATTCACCATACAATACAATCGACAATCCTCATCATTCATTTCATTTAAACTCAACCTTGGATTTTCGTCTTCTCGAACCTAAATGTTTCTTTCTCTCAGGATATTTTGTGTAACACTAGATCCTCAAACAAATCATCGTCAATGCCTTCAAATACAGCGATCTGAAGTGTATCTTCCATCTTGTTTATTAGCTTACCGTGTCCACTGACGCATTATGGCAAAAACTCTCTTCATGAGAGAGCCCGCTATTGTGGTTACCGTATTCGTTCACGTGATAATTGCGTTTCCCGTGTATAAATCACGTTTTGGCAAAAATTCTCTAATAACTGACGGAGGTGCCGTAAGTGTTCATAATACGCAAACACATATGCTTCGCAATGTAAAACTCATAAGATAAAAATAAGCATCCATTATTATTATTGCAATTTTTTTTAAAACTCTCCGTTATAAGCGACGTCCGTTGTAATAGGGTCCGTTATAATGAGGTTCTACTATTGTCATCTATTACTGAGAGAAAATAATAAAGCGAAAATTACTGCAACAAAATATAACTTATAGCCGTTTTACATTTACCATTTCACTCGCCATAACCTCGCCATAATGGTCGCCATCACACATGGCGAGGACATTGCGATAGATAGCCCGTGCTCTATTTTTGAAGAGATGGCGCCATCTGGAGATGGCGCAATGTCACACCAACGCTCCTGGTGGCGAATTGTAGAACTTGAAGTCCAATCGATTTGTATCTATTTATTCGAAATTACGGATTACAAAAATGATTTTCACGATCGGAGATCATCTTTTCCTTATATTTTCGTGGATGCTTTCAGAAAACGTTACATTAGTAATCAAAATCATTACAGAATTTCGGCCTGAAAATTTGAATCGACGAGCGATTGAAATCTCGAAAACATATCGTGGGATGGTCGAGATTTAACGAGAACTATCGAAACTGAAAACAAAGAAATACAAAACAATGAAAAATGAATATTTAAATGATAATTTCCTATTTTAATTAATGAAAAACATTCTTTCATCTATTCAATGCATTGAATACATGATTTTTATATTAATTAATGCAATTTTTTTCTTAAATACACCGTAGGCATGATGACAATTGAGAAGTGTAAATTTTCCGTGTGATGGAAGGCGATATGGTAAGTGTAAAACAGTACACTAAATCACTGGCCATCTACCCTGACATGGCCTGCGTTGTGGCTTGCATCATGGCGAGTGAAATGGTAAATGTAAAATGGCTATTAGGTAAAGTGAAGTATGATCCCATCCAGGCAACCCCCCCCCCCTATCAAATTCAGGGCCCTGGTACCAAATGCGGTAACTGATCTCCTCCCATTCAAATTAATTGAAAGAATTAAAAGAAATGATGAGAAGCAAAGTACGAACTCCTCTCCAAAAGCTTTCTTTCTTAAACAATGCTAAGTCACGTGATCTTTAATTGATTTTGAAAACATGAAATTCCTTTGGTAACTAGTATTTTTACTGTTAAGTAATTGAGTTTTATTTTGATATGGTTGGTTTATTATTGTATTAATGTATTAATATTGTAATTTATTGTTATAAGTTTTGGTGTGTCATATTGATATCACATTTTTTGTTGATATTTAAAATGTTATATTTTTTCCTTTATTAATTTTCCAAATTATCATTCTCTTTTGAAAATGTATAAAAAAATTACGAAACATGTAAGAGTTAAATTTAATAAAGATTTTTCCCATGAAAATATCTATTTGGTTTCAATTGCTTTTATTAAGATCCAATTATAAAGAAACAAGAAAAAAATTAAATTCTTTCTTTTTGTTCGTCTTTTGTAAGCGATTTACTTTGAATTTACATGCATTTATAAATCCATTGTAATGTAGAATGTTCGATATCTAAGTTTCGTTTTATTATTTATAATATAATAGAAACACTCAGTTTGTCTCTTCAGTTTAAACCTTTGATTACAGGGAATAATGGAAAATAAACTAAAAGAAAACTATTGTATATTCTAAGAATTTCTTAATTGATTGTAAGAACAAATTCTAACATTTAAATGGCTTTTTTTTTCCTAATCCCAGAAACACTTTTATTTTATTTCAAAAATCTGAATATTATAATTATCGTTTAAAAAAAAGTTACAGAAAAGTCCATTGGATTTGTTTGTTTCTCCATCTGTAATATTATTCTAAATTTCGAAGTGAAGTTCTTTTATATATTTCTGTTCATCTGATACTTAGTGGTTGTTTTGCTATTAGAATATCTATTCTACAATGTTTGATTTAATTTACTTGATGAATTATTTAATTCATAAGATTTTGATTTTGATTTGATCGCATGAATCATCAGAGTATTGTAATAATAATAATAAAAAAATATTCTCTTTCGATCAATTTACATCCAATTGTTAAAATAATTTAAACAAAAGATTTAGCGTGTTAAAAATTAATATAAAAGCATAAAGAAATGAAACAGAAATAAAAAATATCTGAGTTTTCATCGGTGAGAGTTTGGGACGGATATCATAGAGATGAGAACGTATTAATTAAATGATAGAAATGTGCACATTTAGTGTGATGTGCGTAGATATACCCTATAGTAGTTTTCAAAAAGAAGAGTTTGCCATATATGGTCGTTACGTAGCGATCGATTGTGTCTGGAACAAACGTCACCAGTCATGACATCATCAACGTGACCTCCGAGAAGTCGGTCCAAGATGGCGTCGTTTTTTGATCGCATCACCGTTGTTACGGTCTTTTTATTCTTCCTTATTTTATTTTTCTTCTCCTACTTTTTTATGACGCAATTTTGTGTGGTTAAGGCAAAGTGACCTTTGCCTTGTTTATTTTTTTCGCACGATCCGCCATGTTTTTTTATCTCTTCTCTCTGTTTTCTAATTAATCGTGAAATGGCAGGTTTTCCACGTTAAAACTTTTTATTTAGTATTTTTTTTTATATATTCTTGAACCCTACCACCTTATGTAACCTTTATAATTGTTATCTATTAATGATGATATAGATTAATATATGTAATTTTGCTCTTATTTTGAACGAATTGTTGTGCTGTGAAAAGGTGTAGCCATTTTGTTTCTATACGGGGCTTATTATGATGTCATTTGGAGTTTCAAGACACTCTTTAT
The DNA here is from genome assembly GCA_023159025.1 of Thereuonema tuberculata. NCBI lineage: Eukaryota > Metazoa > Arthropoda > Chilopoda > Scutigeromorpha > Scutigeridae > Thereuonema > Thereuonema tuberculata. Next base: position 9,415 of record JAFIDM010026487.1, read on the forward strand.
TTCTTGAAGGGCCATTGGTAAAACGTTGTTTACGTCACCATCCCTATGAGATGCATTCTTGAAACTTCAGAGTCACTCTCTCGATGTAACTCGAACGAGACACACGTATTTTTCTTCCGTCTTGGAAGGACGGGAGGGGGGGAGCTGTTAGGAGAAAAACAGCTGTGTTTTTCTTTTCTACCTATACTCGATTAATGGCAAGACTTGTATCTCATCCTGTGGTGCGAATATCTCTGGATACTTTTGAGATTTGTGCTTCTTGATATGAAGTCGGCTTATTAGATATCTGTGAGGTATTAAGAAAGGCCGTATATCCTCAGGATAGTTCAGTTGTAGTGAGCAGCCATCGTTATTAAGAAACGTTCGTGTAGTGCATAAGAATGTGTTGTGCGCCATCTGTGTTTACGCGGATACTTTGACATGAACAGTGAATTTTGTCGGAGCTATCCTATATTTTGTGACAATGTAAACAGGACAGAGCGTCGAACTGTGAGTATATTTTCTTTGGCGAAATTAAGTTCGGGAGTGAACTCTTCAGACATACTCTATGGTCAGAAAGTCTGTTTCATAAACAATTTTCGATCAGACTCTGCTTATAAAGTGACTCAAACTATTTGTGAGAATATGTTTTAAATTTATACTTTTGTTAAATTGCATTGATAAGATTATTGTGAATTACTATTTGATAATTACCAACTTGAATAATTTTGATTTAATTTGTTATCTGTTGGAATTGCCGAATTTATGAACAAAGCATTGTGTGTTATTATTATATATATATATTTTTTTTATTGATATGTAATTTCTATTGCATTAGTCTTGACTTGTTGTTGTGTGTGATTGTATTATATTAAGCTCATTTCAAATACATTTTGTTGTTTGATATACCTGAGTTGTTTATCCTTTCTTTACTTCTCTTTTGGTATTATATTTAACTGATTTTGGCTGTGGAATTAAATTGGGCCCAGCGGTTCCATAAGCTGAGTTTCATTTTCATCACCTATCTTTATGGGTGTAGGCTTCCGATTGCATTAATAGTTTTCTCTGTTTTGCGTATTTTCTCTGTGATACAGGGTGATCCGTAATACCGTGACCCAGAAAGGACAAACTGTGCATAGCCAAGCAAAGGGAAATAGTGTGGAACGTTTGTAATTATTTCAATTTGAATTATTATTATGTATTCGTAACTGTAGAAAATACAAAAACCGGAATGTTTTCGTGATGTTTATAAGATTCAGTTACGGATTTTAGCAATAGATGGCGCTGTTGCGTCCTGGAAACATCTATCTATAAAGAAATTTCGTCATCAAAAGCTCTTCTTTCATGAATTAAATTGTAGAAACCCTCCAGTAAACCATACTACCGAAATTTAAGTATTTGGGGGTTTTAAGATAATTTATCGAGTGAGTAACAAGCTATCTCATAAAAGCATAAAGAAATGACACATAAATAAAAAATATATATATCTCAGCTTTTATCGGTGAGAGTTTGGGACAGAACGTTTCGTCCTTATTAGGGACTCATCAGCCAAACCCATTCACCAGATGAAACGCTCAGATAGTGCAAAATTGATAAGGGAATCCACACCAGCTTCCGACTGTTGCCTCCCTCACAAAGAAAACAATTAAAAAAAAAAAAAGAAAGAAAAAAGGTGTAATTTCAAATCCTCGACTTTTTTGTTTCTTTGTGTACAGAGTCCGTCCCAAACTCTCACCGATGAATACTCAGATATTTTTTATTTGTGTATCATTTCGTTATGCTTTTATGTTAGCTATAATTTACATTAAAAAGTATTAGATTTAAGTTTGAGACATCTTTGGAACATTCATGAAAGTTTTTTTTAAGCTGACAATCTTCTGAATATTAATTCTTTTTTTATCATAATGACATTAATAATTTTTCGACATGAAAAAGAGTTAAGCCGACAGAATTATTGATTTACTTATTAAGTGATGTCGTTTATTCTAACCTTGAACTCTATAGACTTGTTTGTTCCCTTGGTAATTTTAATTCATACAAAATACTAATCGAACCACTACTGGATATTCTTTTTAAAATGCGATATCATTAAACATCTCATTTCAAGAAAAAAGGAACAACATCTATAAAGGCCACTAAAAACTAGAATACGAAAGATTAATCAAATTCTTATAATAAATTGAGTAACGATTAGAACAGAATAAATTCGTTTTCAGTAAATGTCTCATACTTCATTGCAATCCATTGGAAGATTTAATGAAAATAATAATCATCTGATAATAATTAAGACATGGATTTTCTATTTAAGGAATAAATCATATAAATGAATCTTATTTTTAATTCCGCAGATGATTTATATATTTTATTTAAGAACTGGTGAAAATGCGCATTTTAGAAAATTAGGTAAAGTAAATATGAAATTAGAAAAACCTTTAAAATTAAAATTAAGAAAATTTAAAAAGTAATTTTTTAAAAAACGTAAGTATGTATATTTTTTATATAAAAATTTCTAATATATTTTACATACTTACTTGACGTTTAACTTTATAGCTTCGTTAGATAGAGGATGTGATCAGGTATAGAGACTGACGTCTACTGCGCATGATTTCATTGATCGGATTTGGAGATCCGTAGATGATATCATACATTAAACTTATAATTTCGGTCAATTTATAACCTAAGATAAAAATATGATTCATTTTTAAATCAAAACTTTGTTGAACCTGTTTTAGTAATTGCGTTTGTTTTAGTTTTGGTAAAATTTTAACCGTTAATTATTAATTGTTTATTTGTATTTATTTAATCCTTATATGAAAAAACAGATGCTTCGAAATTATAGTTTTATATCATCTTCTGATTATATGAGATATATTTTTGATTAATATATCGAGAAATCACGTGACTGGGTGATTAGAATATATTTATATTTTTAGATAGATAGATAACGGAAATATTTATAGGAGAATATGTGCTATATTTGATACAGTGAATTTCTCCTATGTATGTAATTTTTTTTTTATATGAAGTTCTTTTTACACTATGTTTCACTGAAAATAAAAGCGTGGGAGTAGCCAGTTAACTTTAATCTAACACGTTTATTTTTAATTATATTAATTATAACTAACTATAAGTATACTAATTATATTAAAGCTCCTGGAATTGGATTACTATGTGGATTAATATCCTTTGTTTAAAAGCAAAATATCAATAGAAATCCACAAAGATATTTAATTGATTTTAATCATTAAATTAAAAATTAATGAGATTGTTACTAAATTGAGAGTAATCTAGAGTTTTAGAATTCAAATACTGCTAAGAAACGTTTTCTTTTTAGTTTAATCGTAGAAACTAAACGTTTTCCTTGAGTTTCTACAGAAATTTAAAAGCTATTGTTTTGATACAATAAATTATCAAATATACAATGGATTTCTATAAAGCTTTGTTTTTCGAATGATTATACTTATAAAATTTAGATATTTCTCAAATATTTTACTTTATCAAAATTGCATCATACATTTTATTATAAAAGAGATAAACTTTATTTAACTAGTTTAAAATTTCTGAAAAAAAAATATTTAAATTCTCTTCAACATTTGAGTATTGAAGCTAAACTTTACAACGAAAGCATTTACAACGAAATAAGTTTTGATGGAAAACTCCAGGTGTGAAACTAAAGTTCGGTTAAAGAAAATCAATGATTCTGGTAAAGAATAAAAATAAAGAAATTCCGAAGAATTTAAAGTCTACTTTCAGACTTTAGGTTTTTTCAGAAGGTAAGTTTAGTGATTATTATCGATCAATCCAAATACAGTAGACTTCCGATTATCGGCGGAGTTGGAGTGGCGCGGCAATCGCGGATAAGCGAATTCCGCGGATATCCAAATAGGACGAAAATCAACACAAAAATGCTTTTAACTTGTTTTATTTGCATTAAAGTGGCAGTACATACATTATAAACAATTACTTTATTTTAATTTACTTTAATTTCTTACTTTTTCACACAAAAAAAAAAAAAAATCGGTTAATTGTCTTTGTTTTTTTGTGTCGAAATACGAAAACCCCTACTTGGACGTCGCTAAATCTGCCTCTTTTATTGTTTACCTTATTCTAGTTTTAAAATTTTTTTGTTAATTCCATAATTTATTGTACAATAAAATAAAATGGAAACCGGAGAGGTCCGCAGATAAACCGGGAGTTTACTGTATTCATTGAGAAAGTTTGTAAATAAAGATC
>JAFIDM010026488.1:0-13623 GCA_023159025.1 Thereuonema tuberculata
CGCCATCTTGAATTACTCAAAATGCTCAAGTCTAACAGAGTTGCATCAATTGGATCTAAAATTTACATAACATAAGCTGTAAAAAACAGCGAAAACATTTTATTCGTACCTCAAAACAAGGTTACTATAATTTTAGGCATTTGGCACCCAGACTACAATAGGCAGTTACAATGTTAGCGGCTAATGAGATTTATGTATTTTAAATAGTGAGTGGCGCGTAAAGGCATCCTAAGTGTTCATAACGACAGCTCATCTGTAGTTCAGTACTAAATTTTGTTCATATAGATAACTTAAACTGTTGATAAAATAATTATAAGTGTAATGCTATGATATTCTATATATCTTTAATTACATATGTGTTCAACAGTTAATATATACGTAGATAGCAAAGTAAAGTTCATTAATGACATTTAACTGGTATTAAAGGATTAAGCACATCAAATATTAGCACTCAGAAATTCAGTAAATGTTTGTAATAACAAAGTTTATATCTTGTATAAACGTAAACCTATAATTACATATATCTTTCAGATATCATAAATAAGTTCTTGAATCAAATCATCTTCTCTCTTATGATCAACATATTATATATGTGATCAACTGCAACAGTTCACTAATGAAAATTCCTAACCCTACAAGCGTTCCAAATGTAGGTAAATGGCTGTATGTAAATAATCACTACTGGATCAGTAATTATATCTTCTATTATTATTTACAAGATTGCGAAGAAAGTTCTCTTTAGTAATACTTCAAAAGTTAACTGTCTATCAAGTAACAAATTGTATTTAACACAGTTAATGTTTCACATCGAACGACGTTCTCTGATAACTATCACTTAGATGATAATATTCACTCGAGAAAGCTTTAATATATATCCTTTTCTTCCTAACTTTTACTTGTATTATATTTGTGTAAAAAGTTATTAATTCGATGCACAATCCGAAGTCAACTCACTGATAAACAAAGTTATTTAAAGTCACTTACTTTTTTTTCTTCTTATATTATGATCCGTAAATCCGTAAGTACTTCATCACTTCGCTGGATGGCTTGTTTCGAAACTTCTTTACCTTTCTTTACGAAAGTTGTTGATCCCATTGTCTCTTGTTCCTTCTTAAAAGTAGTCGTCTAGGCTTTAGGCTTAAGTTCTGGAACGTTGTGCTATTTCCTACTTTATTTAGGAAATAAGATTCATGAGATTAGTGTTATACTAAATAATCTTATTGTTATTCAGGTAAAATTACTAATCTTTATCTCATTATAAGTAATTCTACTTATACCATTTGTCCACAGAATTTGCATCGTCGTGGACTTAATTTATCACTCTGCCATGTTGAATCTATCGTCTCAGATGAATTCCCTTCTACTTTCATTCATCGAAGAATCACACACCAAAAACTAGAGTTTTTTCACTTAGCGACGAAGTCTCTAATTAAAACAATCAATCTTTATCTGCTACTGTATACTATTCTTACTCTTGGTTAACAATAACTGTATTGTTTTGAAATAATAGGTTTTCCTATCAACCTTTTATTATTAGAATAAACATGACTTGAAATTCATATTGCACATAAAATAAACCTTTTATCAACACATTTAAATTATATTGTAAGGTATTATTCGATGAATTTTAGTTTATAGTTTATATTAAACATTATATTACTGCAGCACTCAAAAGCATTATAAACAGTACAAATATCTAAAAAATATCTATAGTCAAGTAAATATTTAAAAAGGGGGAACAAGAACAAAACCAGCACATCAATAAATTAAAATTGCCTTTCTGTTTCAATTATGGGGAGAAGTTGGGAACAGCTGTTTCGTCCTACTACGGATTCATCAGCCCAACCCCGCCTCCCCGATAAAAGAACCAGAAAGGCAAGATCATCAAATGAAGGTCACAACTACTCATAGCAGTGACCCCCGAAAACAAGAAAGGCAACAAAATACAGGGTGATAGGAAAAAACCTCGGACAAATGTTTCCATCGACATTTTATGAAGAGCGAAAGTTGCATGAATGTAACAACTAATACCAATAACATGGACATCACACAAAAAGTATGTTCAGTCGGTTTCGAAGTGGGTGCCTTTGGTGGCGATGCAGAGCTCCGAACGCGACTTCAAATTTTCAGCGATGGGCCGCAGGTCCTCTGGCGACAATCGATCCACTCCTGGCGCAGAGATTGCTTCAGCGACGGGACACTTTTGTGGCGCTTAGCACAGGCCCTGTACTCCAAAATCGACCAGACGCTGTAGTCCATCGGGTTGGATCCGATGAGTAGGGCGGCCATTCCGCAGACGAGATGAAATCCGGAAAATGGGCCTTGCACTAGTTCTGAGTCGTTTTCGCCTTGTGGGCCGGAGCGCAGTCTTGTTGGAACTTCCACTTCGAAATTGCCGAAGTGCTGCTGGGCCCACGGTAGAATGACGGCCTCAAGAATGTCGCGGCGATACACTTCTTGGTTGATTTTGACCCTTGTTCCACGAAAACGAGGGGGGTCTTGCCGCTGGCGCAAATTCCTCCCCAGACCATCACCGATTGCGGATTTGGCTGTGTTCAACGATGGCCGACGTGCCAGGAGCCTCGGCGGACCAGCTCTTGTCATTTTGATGGTTGTGTGCCTGCTCGACGGTGAACAGCTTCTCATCGGTGAAGAGAATGCGCTCCCATCGCTGAGCTGCGGCCCGACGCTTCAGTTCGCGACATCTTTGAAGTCGTACACGCTTGTTCTCATCGGTGAGCAGCTGAACTTTTCGGAGCTTGTACGGCTTGAGATTGAGTGTCTTTTTAGACATATGTCGAGTCGATTTTCGATTGATGTCTGTCTCACGAGCGATTTTCCTCATGAAGACCCTCGAATTTCTCTGGATCCCGCTTCTTGATTTTCTTGCGGTTAGCGGCCGTGTTGACAGTGCAATTTCTTCCGCTTCCGGGACATCGTCCATCATGACCAAGCTCCTTGAACCGGTCATTTTGTCGTTCCATTTCTCTTTATTACTAGTGTAGGTTGTTATTCTTTCAATTGTATTTTGGATTACAGCTTTCTTAAATTTCATGTTATGTTCCGAATTGTAGTTGATGAAGTATTTGCTTTGGAAGTCTTTGGTGTAATGTTCATATGAAATTTTGTTATCTTGGTTCTCAAGTGTAGGTTCTCAACCTACACTAGTAATAAAGAGAAATGGAACGACAAAATGACCAACTTTAAGAAGATCTTAAGAATTAATGAGTACCCAGAACCATTCATTAACGGATGTTTTCAACGATTTGAAAATAAAACCAAAAGACAAGAAGAAAATGAAACCAAAAGACAAGAAGGAAAGAAAACCAAATTGGCATTTGACGAAATTATTAAACTACCAAATGGGGTTAAAATCAACAAAAGAATCAGTGATATATGTGCAAATAATGATATTAGAATAATACACAAAAGTAGGAAGAACCTCAAATCCATACTATATAAAAAAGATGAAGAAGAAGATGAGCAAAATTACGATAAGATAAAGAAAAGCATGGGGACAGTTTGTAAATTAAAATGTAGAATATGCGGAGGCGAATACTTTGGAAACTCAGGGCGAATGTTAGAAGAACGGGTAGAAGAACACGTAACAGCTTTTAGGAACAATCGACCTAAAGTATCGAACTGGGCCGAACACTGTCTATCGGAAAATCACAACCCAGACCCTAAAGTCACAATTCTGTTCAAAATTCAAGATAAACATACTAGATACGTAATCGAAGCATGTGTCATAAAAACTTTTAAATGCATAAACAAAGACAAAGGGTACATGGTAAACCCAAACACCCTATCCTACTTCCAGGACATAGTAAAAAACCAAAGAGAGAAATTTCAGTGAACTAATAATTATAACAAATTGGTTGTGTTTAACTAGTTTGATACATTGAGAATAATTATAATACATTATTAGTAACAATTGGTTGTGTTAAACTATTTTTGATACATTGATAATAATCATTAATAATTGTTTTTGTTAAAGTCTCTCATTATTGTAAAATAATATGTCCGTATTATACATACCAGTAAATGTAATGGAAGTTTCTCTTTGTTGTTTAAAAAGGTTTGAAAAAGCGGGAAGATGATATTCCTGCGAAATATCACCGTTATTTAATAAATGAAAGTTATCCAAAGATAGTGTTTTTTTAATTCAATAAATTAACTTATTTAATAAAAATTTACTAATTATCAAAACTATAAAAACAAAATTATTATTTACTAAAGTTATTTAGAGAAAAAAAATATAGATGGGGTAGTAACTTCTCTTTTCATTCTGTCCGTCTATCTGTCACCATCTCTATAGCCCCAACTACAAATCGGACAGATATGAGTGATAACTTATGACTTGTAGGTATACAATAATTGTAGGTCTAGGTATATCCAACTGGGGCTTACAATGGCTCATGAGAGCGCTGGAGGTAAGGCTCTATAAGGTTTAATGCCTAGGTCGGAGATTACGTCGGCTGATGATTAATATTTCACCCAGTTTTTCAGCTTGTTTTAAAAAAAAAATCTGATTGAAAGATTACAATGATATAAAAACTACTATTTCTTCTTTTGTTAAGATATACATGTTTACAATGCTATAGTTATATCAAAATTTAAGGAGCTCATTAGACTTTTCATTAATTTTTAGGACACAAAACAGTTTATAAATTCATATTAATTCGTAGAATTTTAAGTCACTGATTTTTTTGCCAATGATCCCTTATGAAGAGAAGCCCATTAACAAATTCATTACTTAAATTACTTTTAATTTAAAAAAAAAACTTTCATAATTTTGTTTTGGGTTTCTTTTGTTTTATGAACTAAACGATATTTAATGTAACTAAGAATCAATTCCTGAACGAACTTTAAAAATCTTTCCTTTAACTTACCTTTAAAAAATCTTGCATATTATTTTCTTTTTATTGAAGTCGTACAAAAATTGCTTATTTTTTTAAATTGTAATATCTGCTGAATTCAAAAGTCAGATTATTTTGTTTCGCTTCCCTAATAAAGTAATTAAATCCTAATAAATTTAATTATGTAACAATTAATATTAAGCAGATAAACGCTCACTTAAGACTTTAATAGGTAATAAGCGGGATTAATAATCGTTTAAGATATCGATAAGACATAATTTTTTAAATATAAGGGAAGTTTTGAGACTTCTCGATAATATGTTGACAAGTTGCTACCAGGAAAAAAATTAAAATAGAGAAATTTGATGTTCTCCTGATTTAAATGTGATCATGTAGCAGCTTAAGGCCAGGGGATATACACACACACACACAGAGGGATATGATGAACATCTATTTACTAGAAATGTAGACTAATAAAGATAACGTTGTAATGGAAACAGTTTATACTACCCTCATTACTTTATCAAAATTAGATCGGGAGCAAAACGTAATTACGGACGATCCCTGACTTCTGTAGTTCCTACCTACTTAGATTCGGAGTTACGTAAAAAGTCAGTAGAAATCAAAAATAAAATTTCGAGTTGCTCAAATTTTCCGTAGAGAGCTAACATGAACATTGGTGGACAAGTACACTATATCCTGTGCATGCGCCACCCTACCAGTTAAAAGCTTTATCTTCTTTAGCAACGACGATTTCTGTGCTGCAACTATTTCAGTTAATTCTGCCAGTAATTAAACAGCATTGGAAGTCATCCATCCTTCATATGCCGCGAATATTACATACGTCATGTAGAGTACAGTAATAAATTTTAAAATTTTATTCAAATAACTTTCACATTTCATTTTTAATATGTTTGTTTCGTTGTGATTTATTGTATTATTCTAATACAGCGGTCGGCAACCCGCGGCCCATGAAGCGTTTTGGTGCGGCCCCCGGGGAGTGTTGGAAGATTTTTTTTTTGGGGGGGGGGGGTTTTTAAAATAGGTTTTTCGTTTTTTTTTTTTTTTTTGGTTGTTAAATTAAGATTTTCCGGTTTTTTTTTTTTGTTTTTTTTTTTTTGGTTGTTAAAATAAGATTTTCTTTTTTGGCCCAAGTGCGGCCCGCAGTAATCCCCACATATCATTTTTGGCCCTTTTACAATAAAAGGTTGCCGACCACTGCTCTAATATATCTGAAATCCTATGTTGAAAACTATGTTGAGAGGGTTTCATCTGACCTATTTATATAGAAGTCTGCGGAATAGAAACCCTTTGGACATCGATCCGAAAATCGGTCGGTCGGATCCATGTGTAATGAGCTTAAGGGGAGCGTTTGAGACCAAAATTAGCATATTGAAAATGAAAAAAGGTAAGGTGAATAAGTGCGTTTTGAGTATATAAATTTTCGATTGATTCACCCTATTTTTCACCCTATTTTCACCCAAAACACCCTCATTCACCTTACCTTTTTTTCACTTTAATATGATAAATTTGGTCTCACGCGCTCACCTTAAGCCCATTGCATATGGATTCACGTGGAATGGGCTTTAGGCAGCAACTGTCTGTCTGTATTCTAAACGTAGTATTAAATCTTTAGTTTCATATTATTTGTTGTAGTAAAGACGCTGGATCTTTCAATTTTATAATATAATTTATCTTTGCAATGGTTCTTCAAAGGGAACTGGTCATCAACTATTCGATTTTGAACACATCTTAGACCTTAATTTATACCAAATGCAAAGGAAACTGAACTTGCAAACCACTTATCATGAAACTATCAGGTTTGCTTAATTGTAAAGATATTGATTTTGTTGTTCATAACTATTGTTTTGGTCCTGGCAAGTTGCCTGTTAGAGATACATGGATCAATTATGTACCAAAATCAATAGGATGCTGCATTGTTAACCTAAATCAACTCCTCATGATTCGACATTTTAATGTAAAATTTTGTAAAATTTTGTTAAATTTTGGAAATGTGTGTAAAATTTGATTAATAACAGAGGTTCAACTTAAAGTGCAACATAATTAGTTGTACAATATGCATGCCATGAGGTTATGAAAATTATATTTTGAGAAGAGATAGAATTATTTTAATGAATTATTAATATTTTAAGGACTGAACCATACGGTGACAGTTTTCTACAATTTTGACCCCAATCTCCATATTCATAAGTAGGTGGTTATAGTTTCTATGGTTGGGAGTTAAAATGCACATTTTTCGTTCGAGATTATAATATATACATTTCTTATTGAAAATTTTGTGTCTTTGAAATGGATTAATTTGTTTTCAAAATTTACGATTTCTTAACATATTTGGGCTACAGAAAATAAGTAAAATGAGACGATGAATTTCAAAAAATATATAATATTCTATCACTTCAATGGTAATATATGAAGTTTAACGTTTTTTACTTTCTTCTCAGATGCTGTGTAAATCATATTTACTTAATCCTGTGAAGAATGTCATCAAGACAAACATTATGCCAAATTTTACAGTGTAACTAGAATTCTAAGGAATATTTTTAAGTATATTGTTAAAAAATTTCTCTGAGAAATACCAATGCAATTTTTGCAAAACAATTTTATAATATTAATCTACTATTCTACTATTCTTATTTACTCCCACTCCTGATTTTCAAACCAAATGATCATCACTTAATTATCTAAATAAAAAACTAAAAATTTAGAAACATTCTAATTTTGTAATAACACTATTAATTCAGATGTCAGTTATCAATTAAAAATTGATAACTTTACCATTCTTTCAATAAATATTCTTCTCTTTTGTCAATTTAGGTGTTTTTCTTTTAAGTTTAAATTATGTTTAGCAATAATTGTAAAAGTGAAATTTCCAGATAACTTAAAATTTCATAAGCGAAAATATAATGATTTATACTTTATAAATAACTTATTTTAAATAAGTCTAATCAAATATTGTAAACAGATCATATTTTGACACAACAAAATTCTGAAACTAGCAAGTTTTAATATTATTTTTATTTTTTTTGTTGTATGTTATCAGCCAACATGAATTCTTCTAATATACAGGGGAATTGATAGTTCAATTTAAATATTTGAAATTAGGCTTATTGATATTAGTTCTCAAAAAGTAATTTCAGAAATAGAATCGTATTATCAACAACAAAGAATTTTCTTAAAATTAAACAAATTTAATTTTTCAGGATAAATGATATTTAATTATTGAAAATGTTAACTTTGTTTGGAAACCTTATTTTAGCATAAAAAAGTTTAACAGTAGTTTTCTTCCCATTCAGTAATCTTAATTTTGCAACTCTTGCAACTTAGATAAGTATTTCTAAAGATTTATTTAAATAAGTTTTTCTGAATTCAGGAGAAATGATATTTAATTATTGAAAATTTTAACTTTGCTTGGAAACCTTATTTTAGCATAAAACGTTTAACAGTGGTTTTCTTTCCATTCAATAATCTTAATTTTGCAACTCATCCAACTTAGGTAAGTATTTCTGAAGATTTATTTTAAGTAAGTTTTTCTGAAAGATAAAACGATAAGTCGATGTATTTTAGATATTTCACACTCATCTACCACTGATTTTAAAAGTCAAGCCATGATTAACACTAGTTTTTCTTCACTTTTATCTTTATGTAAAATCTGAGTGACTTCTAAATCTTTTTCACAGATTTCATCATCACAGAAATCTTGAATCTTCGTGAAATGAGACACAAAACATTCCACAAACTTGGTCGTTGAAGTTCTGAAAGCACGAATGTGAGTACGAGCTCCATGAAAGCTCAGAAGTATATGCATCACAATACAGAGCATAATTACAGTCATGAGAAGGCTGCAACCAGTTAAGAACGAGAACACAAGGGGAGCTGAGATCACTGTAGGCTTCTTCCAATTCCACCGAGTAATTTCCAAAACCTGATAGAAAGAAGGACACTTCTCAGGACGGGGTAGAAAATGTCGCAAAGCCAGACTTAGTCCAAGACAGACTAAGAATGAAAGTAGTAATAGACACTGAAAGGGAGTCAGCCATTTAGGACTGCAAATCACAAGCCCTATAATCATTCCGTAGATGAAGTAGTAATAGAAGCATAATTTACCCAAGAGATTTAGCCGAAATCCTCGCTTACGAAACCATAATTTCTCGGAGATCGTTGAACTGTTACTCTTACAAATTTTGGCGTTGGCTGAAACACACATTTTGAATTTAAAACGATTCTATCTCCTGCTAGAAAACTACGGAAATGATTAACAATGCGACAGCATTCGCTGAATTTGGAAGGTTAAGATAGCATTGTAATAAGAGTACCATATTTGTTCATTGTTGTAAATGCTGCTAATTAGAATGTATCAGTTGTTCAAGAATATAAACATCTTGCACCGTTTGACGTCATAGCCTCATATTGTTTGGGAAGTATAAGTCAATTCTTACACTTAGCAATAAAATTTGCTGGATCACTGATTTTATTTCACATTCTTGATTTAGGATGAGAAATTCCAAAAAAATATATTTGCCTATTTACAGATGTCGAAAGCTTTTTAAAGAAAATGTTTCTTGTTTAATATAGTTTTTCTTCTTGTTGTGATTTATTTTATCCATTTGTTCCAAGAAAGAAACAGCCATTATTTGAATAATATACATGTAATCTTAACAAAGCTATCGACTCAGACAAAAAGCTTTCGGCTGTGAAAAGTAATTTTGTTTTTTAAATCATTAAAAACTTGAGGTAAACTTAGAAAAACTGTATTTAAACAATAAATACATTCAATTTTTTTTTTTTTGAAGGAAAATTCAACTATTCCTTTTGGGTAAAATGCCTGAAAATTATATCAACTTTAAAATAAATAAATATAAAATAGATTGGTTTCAATATTACGAGATAAACAAGATATATTTTAAGTTTTTAAATTTGATTTTAGTGGTATTTGCCTCAGTTTTACTTATTTAAAATTAGATGTTAAACTCTACTGCTCTTGGAATTTATGTTGATTGAGAGGCCTTAATAACAATTAACAAAATAAAAGGATTTAACCCGAGGATAGAACATGAGAAAACTTAACAGTCTAAGATTCAATTAAAATTTCACCTTCGAAGGAAAAGTGGTTTGAATAAAGATGATCCCAATTTTCTACTATTGGTACGAAATTTAACGTTTTTGACGATATAAGTTTAAAGATAACCTAGATTGTACACACAGATCTTGATAAATTAATATTGTTTATCGACTGAAAAATTAGTCTGTTGTATCATCAGAAACGCAGTGGTGCCTCAAAAGAAAAAATGAACAATAAAAAACTTACTAATGAAAAATTAGTGAGAAAATACATGTTTTCTTTGATATCAGTCCGGTGGTCGTGTGTTAACAGCTGTTCATCACCGAAAGGATTGCAGTAGGCTTATGAGACCACTGAGGAATGAAAGCAGGTCGCCTAGTCCGACAAATCACGATTCCTATTATAACTTGTGGATGGTTAGACCGTTCATCCCAATATACAGATCTCTGACAGTTATCACCTACCTGAAAATCGTTACTGATCAAATACATCCCTTTATGGCGACTGGAGATACATTCTATCAGCAAGATAATGCTCTAAGTCATACAGCTCGGATGGTTCGCCGAACATGAGGAAGAGTTCCATGCTTCCAAATTGCCTGGTATGAAGAAAGAAAGAACCAAGGCTAAACACAACCCTGGTTAATAAAGTTTAACGTGCCAGAAATTATTATAATTCTTCAAATTCCTTTGCGGCTGACAGATTCGCAGGCCAGGATTTGAAGCATGTTTGTTTTATTTTGATTTTTTAAATTGTGTTTTATTCTGGAAGAAAGCCGCTTTCGGGTGCTTTTCCTTATCACTCGTGCACAATTTGTGGGGATTGGGTCCGGTTCATGAATCCACAAAAAAGGATGAAACGGCCGTCTCAGACTCTCAGCGATGAAAGCTTAAATATTTTTATGTTCTGTGCCATTTCTGTATTTTTTCTGGTACGTTAAACCTTAACATGAAATGCATTAACATGAAAATGTATTTTCATGATTTAAATAATGAGAATAATGAGGTAAGGAGTCATCTATCAACTTAAGAACCTAAGAAAAACTGGTGCTGATGTAGAGTCGAAATATTGTCTTTAGTATATGGTAGGTTGAGAAGAACATGAACTGTAATTTGATTTTGAAATATCAATGATAGTTTAACTCATTTATTATAAAACTGAAATAGTTTTAGCGCAACATATCAGATTGAATTTTTTCACTTTCAAAATATGAGTCTAAACCAAGTAATTTTTTTAATGAAATCAAATCTGACATTTTCCGCACTTCGAAGAAAAAGGGAGTGCTACTGAAAGATCGTAGAACTGAAAATCTCACCCACTGTTATTCTAATAAAAGACTTTCATATTTTTTTTTATCTAAACACAATATCTTACATCTGGAAAGAACAAGTTCATTCGAAGCTATCTTAAAAAGATTTAAGACAAATTTAAAACGTAATAAAAATATGATTTAAACTCCTGTTACATTTAGTTTCTGTCCGCAGTTCTTGCACCATTAATGAACTGTTAAATTACAATGGACGGAAGCAAAATGATACAATTTAACTGATAGGAGTGGAAGCCCAGGTCAACTACATTAAAGTAAGTAAACTCCCGATTATCCGCGGGCGATTTATCCGCGGTTTATCCTCTAAAAAATTTTTAGACCTTTAAAATTTTTTTAATCTAGGATAAGGTAAACAATAAAAGAGGCTAATAAAGTAAGTGAAGACAATTATAGACATACAATTTAATGAACGACCTTGTGGGCGGAGCTTAGATCGATAGGTTACACTAAATTACGAAAGAGCCTTCCCCTTCTATATACGTCAGAGAGCTGACTTGTCAAATAAGCAACCAACTTGATTTTTTTTTATTATTTTGTATATTTGCTGCAGTTCGCGAATGTAATTTCCATTTTAATGTAAATAAAATATGTTAAAAGCATTTTTGTGTTGATTTTCGTCCTTTTTCGTCCTATTTCGGATTATCCGCGGAATTTGCTTATCCGTAGCTACCGCGCCACTCAATTCGCGGATAATCGGGAGTTTACTGTATTCTCGTTTACGTTCACCCGGAGTTACGGTCAAAAATGAGTATTCCAAAAGTTAAATGATATCTCACCATTTCAAAAAATATGTAAGTTATGTTCGAGTGATGATAGTGGACAAATACGAAAGAAAAGATTCATCAAAATAAAATAAAATGTATTCGATTTATATGCTTTTTGATATACTTGAGTAAAAGGATTTAAAGCTTATTTCTGTGACCTTTTTATTATATACACTTCCAAAAAATAAATGAAACTCTTTGCAGAAGTTGTTCGGAAAGATCTTCCTTCTTCTTTTACATTGAGTTATATGGAAAATTATCAAATACTATTGTTAACTTTTAATTGAAAATGTAGCTTGGAATATGTGCGATTTTGATTACTTTTCGTGATTTTTAAACAAATTGAACAAATTTTGAACAAATCGACACAGCCATTGTAGCCATTTTATTGCCTAAAAAACAGAAAAGTGGAAAGAAAAATCTGAAAGTTGAATCACGAGACCTTGTATATTCAGTCAATTAAATTCTTTATTTAGGTAATATAACAGCAAGCATGTCATGCATCTGTCCACCTTTAGATTATCTCCTTCTATCTAAATCTTAATCAACAGCACGTATTACAATTTTCTTGATTATTTAAAATAGAAAATAATTGTGATCTTTTTAGAAGCAGTTGCAACAATGTATCTGCTGCAGGACATGCTATCTGTAACAATGCAATCATATACTTTAAAAAATCATACCCTCGATGATGAATGCATGCACTTTATTTGTTATTTTACAAGATTTCTATAATCTATTAGAATAGTTTTATTTTAAAATGTGTGTTTTAGTTAATAATAAATTTAGCAAGTATGACATTTTTAAAGACTCTGAAGAAATGTGGTTTCGTAGACAAAGATTTCGGCTGAATCTCTTATGCAAATTATGTTTCTATTACTATTTTATCTATGGAATGGTTATAAGTCTTATGATTTGCAAGCCTAAATGGCTAAGCCCCTTTCAGTGCCTACTTTTGCTTTCAGCTTTACTTTGTTTTGGGCTAAGCCTAATTCTACGTCATCTTCTTCCCCGCTCTGATGTATTTCCTTCCTTTACTCAGTTCAGAGCAATTATTCAGCGAAACTCGACGAAGACTATCGTGATTTTACCTCCACTGCTTTTCAAGTATTTCACTGGTTGCGGCTATCCCACGACTGTGCTTATATTCTGTATTGAGATGCACATCATTTCCAGTATCCATCGGGCACGTTACCATATTGAAGCATTCAGAAGTTCAACGACTAAGTTGCTGGTCTACTTGCTGCGTAAGTTTATGAAGGTTTTAGAATTATTTATCCCAGAAGTCTCCGATAAGGACTCAGATGTCCAGGAGAATTTATTCAGTGACGAATCTATTGAAAAACTTATGCAAATCATGGTTTAACACATTAAAATTCTTATCATTCGGAAGTGAAGATTTAAAAAGAGCAACAACACAGTAACATGACTAGAGACTTGTAAATTGAAGATCAAAATATCTGATTAGGGCATTGTAAAAAGAACTTTTAAGAACTTAAATTTATTGTTACAGATTTCTAAATGACTGTTATAGACTGATTGCTATATTACTTGAAATAACAAATGCTTGTTTAATTTACTTTAGCATGATTT
>JAFIDM010026489.1:0-13615 GCA_023159025.1 Thereuonema tuberculata
TTCCGATAGATGGCACCAACCATCCTCCTCCCATGATTCCAAGGGACGTCAGAAGAGCTTAAATATCCATGCTTCTTCATTTTTTATTGTCACTCGTCAAAGCCTCATAATGGAGGTGAAACCTGTCGTGTCCTCTGTATATTTTTTAAAGTTTTAAATGTTTTTTAAACTAGTCAAGTGTGTTGACCTTTTATTTATTATTTCATAAATAATGAACGCACTTTAATTTTATTAAAAAAAAATAAGATTATTGCTACATTAGGTTATTTTAGAAAAAGTTATTGTATTTCGAAATACGAAATATTATAAAAAATAATTGACTTGAAAATTGCTTTGAAAATAATAATCACAATTTTTGTGAAGACACACTTAAAAAAAACAAACATGTGAATATAACTTTGTGCAAAAGCATAAATTTAAGAGCGATCCATAATAACAAAAACATTAAAAACAATAATAAAAAAAGGTAGTAAATTAACTTAGGGAAAAATAAAAAAAAAATTTTAGGAAAATAAGAAAAAAGAAACCCTAGCGGACATTGAAAAAACAAAAAATATTAAGAAAAGAAAAGAAAAAAAAAGTTGAATATTCAGATTCGAACCGACAACCTTCGGTATGTAAGATAGAACGTAACCATCAAGCTATAGCTTACAACTGAAATGATATCGTTACATTTAAGCTACTAGAGGAAATTCAATGAAAACAATGCCAAATATCTGTTACATTGGGGGGATAAGGGGGGGGGCATCGGTCCCTGAAGATACTCTATTCCTACAGTGTTTGGACCTCTGAAAACAGGGTGAAATCGTTGTTGATCCGACATTTCGTTCGGGAGTTTTTAGTGGCTATAATGACTACTATCTGAAGCATGGGGGGAGCGTTGGATCCTGTTGAAAATACCCCATTTCTAAACACTGTAGAAATGGGGTATCACTGTAGAAACGGTCTGCACACGATGGTGAAATCATTTTGTCGATCCGACCTTCCGTTCGGGAGTTGTTAGGGGTGAACAGACAGACGGACGGACGCAATAACTATAGATTTTGATCGCTATCACAATAACTCCCAAATGGGTCGCTACCAATTGAAACTGTTAATATTTATATTCTTAGACCGGACTTCTATTAATGATTATTGCGGAAATTAATTGTTTCATGCTTATGTTTGTTTTTTTAATACACAGTATATTCGGAATCCCCTCCATGGACACAGGGCTTGTCGCGCCGGAGGGGCTTGAGTGCTTCAATGAAGTTTAGAGCTATGCTGGCGGTAGCAGTGCTACCAGAAGGGCCTCCCAAGCCAGACAGGTCTGAATCGAGAAGTGAGACTAACTGTGTCCAAACTCCCATACCATGCAAATGGTGAGGGTTGGGGAAAGAAATGGCGACCTACCCCAGAAAATCATCGCCAAGAAAATTCATGGAAAGTCTCTCGCATAATTTGATTATGGTATCCAATGGTGGGCCCCCCAGGCCAGTAAGTACCTGACGTGATACTGGGGAAGAGCAACGATCCTTCGCGAGTAATGCAGGAATTTATGATACAGATGGGAGAAAGCCTTCTGGAGGCCCAACTGCTGATGCTGTCTGCAATGAAAGGAAGAATCTGCGCTGTTCGAGAATGTACAAGATAGCAACATGGAATGTCCGTGGAATGAGTCTGGGCAAAATGGACATCGTCAAACAAGAAATGAGGAGACTAAACATAGATTTACTCGGTGTTAGCGAATTGCATTGGAAGGACAGTGGTCACTTTCAGTCTGACAACTTCTTTGTGTATTACTCTGGTCATCAAGATCAAAGAAGAAATGGAGTGGCATTTATAGCTCAGAAGAAAATAGCCCGTGCAATTGAGAGCTATTTCACCATCGATGATCGCATAATGGCCATCCGTATCCGTGCTAAACCACTAAACATTACAGTGCTACAAATCTATGCACCAACAACAGATGCTGAAGAAGATGAAACGGAACAGTTTTTTGCCAATCTTGAAGAAACATTGAAAATGATGCCCAAAAGAGACATTATTTACTTAATGGGCGACTTTAATGCTAAAATCGGCAATCAAAAAGAGGGAACTATTATAGGGAAATTTGGATTGGGTGAAAGAAATGAGGCTGGAGACCGTCTAACCCAATTCTGTATCGAGAATCATTTCTGGGTCGCAAACACATGGTTTATGCAACCAAAACGCCGTCTGTACACCTGGACAAGCCCTAATGGACTGCATAGGAACCAAATTGATTACATTCTCTGCAGGCAAAGATGGAAGAGTTCAATTAGAGCTGTCAAAACATTTCCTGGTGCAGATTGTGGCTCTGATCATGAGCTGCTTGTAGCCATCATCAAAGTGAAATTTTGTAGCATCAAGAAAACTGCCCCACCGAAACGGTTTGATGTCTCCAATGTTCCGGAATCATATAGTGTTGAAGTGAAAAATAGATTCGAACTTCTTAACACTGTAGACAAATATCCAGAGGAATTGTGGGAAGAAATAAAATGTACAATCACGGAAATAGCTCAGGAACATATACCATACAAGAAACGTGAGGAAAAGAGCAAATGGCTGTCAGAAAACACCATCAAAATTGCTGAACAAAGGAGAGTGGCCAAGTCTGCGGGGGATCAAAACAAAGTTGGGATGCTGAATGCAGAGTTCCGAAGAGCAGCAAGAAAAGACAAAGAGGTTTACTGGAATCAGCGTTGCCAAAAACTGGAAGAGGATTGGCAGAAAGGTCACACTAGAGATCTCTTTGCGCATGTCAGGAAAATTCGAACTCCCTTTGCTGCCCAAAAGGGAATGATAAGAGACAAAAATGGAAAATGTTTGTTTGACCAGAAGAGTATTAAAAGTAGATGGCTGGAGTACACAAAAGACCTATATTCTAGTACTAGCAAAGTAGAGCCATCTAACAATGATCTAGTAGAAAATGAACCAGCCATCCTGATTGAGGAAGTTATATGGGCACTGCAGCACTTACCAAGCAATAAGGCTCCTGGCACTGACTGTATTCCAGCTGAACTTTTAAGATCTGTTCCACCAAAGGTTATCAAGGAAATTTGCCAGAAAATCTGGGAAACTAGGAAGTGGCCTGAAGAGTGGAAAAAATCAGTATTCATCCCATTACCAAAGAAAGGAGATTCAAAAGATTGCAGAAATTATCGCACAATAGCCTTGATTCCTCATATAAGCAAAATCTTGCTCAAAATTATCCAACAACGTCTTCGACCGTTCATTGAAGCAGAGCTGCAAGATTCTCAAGCTGGCTTCCGGCGTGGTCGTGGTACTCGTGACCATATTTCAAACCTTCGGTGGATTATGGAAAAATGTTATAAGTATCAGAAAAACATTTACATTTGTTTTATTGACTATCAAAAGGCGTTCGACTGCGTTGAACATAACCAATTATGGAAGGCATTGCAACAACTAAACATTCCTGTGCATCTAATAGAGATGATAAGATCTCTATATACTGATCAAAAAGCTACTGTTAGAACACAATATGGAGACACTGAGTGGTTTGATATAGATAGAGGTGTGCGACAAGGTTGCATTCTATCCCCGTTCCTCTTTAATCTGTACTCTGAAATAGTAATGAGGAAAGCAGACTTGGAAGAATCGGAGATAGGTGTGAGGATTGGTGGTAGAGTTATCAACAACCTTAGATACGCAGATGACACAACTTTGTTATCAGAAACTGAGGAAGGATTGAGACAACTTGTAGGAAAGATCAAGAGAGAAAGTGAAAAGATGGGTCTCCTTCTTAATATCAAAAAGACAAAGATCATGACGACTGCTGAAACAAAGGATAATAAAATAACCATCGATGGAGAACAATTTGAATGCGTGAAAGATTTTTGTTTCCTTGGATCCAAGATTGACCAGAGTCAAGGCTGTTGTCCTGAAATTAAGCGTCGAATCGCATTGGGCCACAGAGCAATGTTGAGCATGAATACAGTGTGGAAAAGTAAGGACATCGGTCTTTCGACTAAACGCAGACTAGTCAATGCCATAGTGTTTCCTATTGCATTGTATGGATGCGAAAGTTGGACAATGAAGAAAGCTGATTGGAGGAGAATAGATGGGTTCGAACTGTGGTGTTGGAGACGCCTATTACGAATTCCATGGACAGAAAAGGTTACAAACAGGGAGGTTTTGAAACGCATGAAACCTGAAATTTCACTTGGCGGGAAGATAAATAGAATGCAGCTAAAATATTTTGGACATGTGTCACGATCTGATTCACTCGAGAATGCTATAATGTTGGGAATGACGAATGGGAAAAGAAGGCGTGGTCGACCGAGGATCACATGGATAGACACCATTAAAGCAATCACAGGCCTAAGTTTAGAGCTGTTAAAAAGGAAGGCACAAGATCGGAAAGAGTGGCGAGAGATGACCCATCGAATCTCCAGGGGTCGGATGCGGCTGAATGGATAAAAACAACAACAATATTCGGAATTGGGATTAGATGCGGGCCAGGACGGCAGTTGCTTAGGGAGCAGTATCCAGAAGTCCACAATAAGGTCTTAAATGTTTATAAACTTAAACCATTTTGTTAATTTTTAATTGTATTCAGAAATTTTATTTTTATTAAAGCGTTTTATACAGTATTCAATTTCAATTTTTGCTTTCTGAATCTTTGAATTTTTCTCAAGTTTTTCGGTTTAGAATCTTAAAATGTAAAATAAAACAGAAAGAAAAGGAGTACTTATTAATATCTGGGTTTATAATATCTTTTTATAAGAGAAAAAAAAATAGTTGCAACAAATGTTATTTTTTGGTTTTTAGGGAAAAAAAAAACCCACAATTGAGAATCTAAATGTTCAGAGAATAAATTATCTGAAGAAAAAGTAACTTTGAAATGAAGACTAATAAGTTATTTCTTCTATAAAATTGGATTTTTTTTTTTTTATGTTTAAAAAGGAGAAAGAAAAATTAAGTAACTTATTCTAAAAATCGTAGTTTCAATTACACTTTAAGGATATCTTGTTTTTTTTTTATTTTATTATATCACGATCTTATAAATTATGATGTGTTATTCTAAGCATGGAGTACCGGATTCAGTGAGGGGGAGGCCAAAGGTGATCAGAGCCCCGAGCGACACGTCCAGGGAGCGCAAAATGGGATTGAAACAGTGATTTATTATTGCATTAAATAGTGAAAAACAGCTACAGGGCAGCATGGGGCTGACTTGACCCCTCTGATAAACTTTCTAGATCCGGCACTGAAAGTAGGGCGCACATGAGGCAACTTCGTGCCAAATTATATGGAAAACTATTTGTTAGAGCGCCTTTTGAGCACAGTTGGTAGCGACTGTCTACCAACTTTTAGTTCGCCAACTCCAGTTGGTGCTGTAGGAACAACTTTCTGAGTTGTTGGGAAATTAGCCAATCACAGGGCAGCATTAGAACACGTCAGTCTTGACGTTATGCCCATGAAAAACATGGCGTCGAAAAACATTTCCCCCACTTCTACGGAGAGCAAATACAAAATGAATATTAGAGTATTGCGGTTTTTATTCACACATAAATAAAGTTTATGTCTAAACCCATTTTGCACGTCGATAACTCTGAGGAAGTGGCTACATTGGGTCCAGGATACATATTCAATTTCTGTATTTAAATATGTTGAGAAATATTTACTAAACTTTATCTGGAATGATAATTGTGATAAAGTCTGTTTCTTAATAATACATCCATGAAATAAACCTACATGTTTATAAACATATACAATGACTGAAATCATCAGTGATAAAATATAATAACAAGATAATAACAATAACAGAATTAACACTGAGATATATTTGAGAGTCAACTTAAAAGTTATCAGATTTATATTTTTCTTGCTTGAATAAATACCACATTGCTTACAAAGGACTCTTGTAAGTTATTTTAGAAATTATAAATCTTATTTTAATAATCGCTGAGAGTAAACTGTGAGAACGAAAATAAGCTTGGGAATTATTTTTAGAGGATTTTTTTTTTTTTTTAATATGCATCAGTCCTAATAGGTATTTTTAAAAGAGAAATACCTGTGGTATAGGTACTGAAAATTTAATCTAAATTCAGATAAGTGAAAGAAAAAAAATTAATAATATTGAAATTTAAAACTACCATCAATGATATCTATTATTAACTGTTTTTAACCTGACTAATTCTTTCAAAATTATAATTTTCCCAATTTAATTGATTGAAAAGACTATAAAGGATTTGATTTTTTTTTGTCTATAATTTTATATAGACAATATTATTATTTATTATTATTTATTTTTTATTATTTATTTTTGTAACATTAAATATTTTTATCCAACCTTTTCTGGTGTCGGAATTATTTTGTAAGCTATCTTTTTTATTTTTTATATCAAAAAAATTCTTTATCATATTGTTATAAATAAATTTTTCATTTAATAAAAGTATTTTATATTTCTTTCTTATGCTTTGTTGTTCCTCAGGTTTTTTGTTTTTAAAGTTAATCATTACGTAATTAAAGATCTTGAGAATAATTTTATTTACATTTTTAATTTGTTGTCTGTTTATGAATACCAATAATTTAGTATCGAATCAACATATGCCTTATAAACAACCAATTTCTGTTTAAAAGGAAACATATTTTTAATGTGATAGAAAAAATATAATAAAGTATTCAGTCTTTTTAAGATATAATTTTAGTGGGAGTTCCAAGAAAATTTGTCATCTATATAAATGCCAAGATATTTTTGTTTATGAACACTTTCAATTGTAGTACAATTACATGATTTAATTAAATTATTTAGTTTTTTAGAATTTATACAATTTTCATCATGTAGTTGTAGATCTAAGTTATAATTTAACCTTTTATTTTTATTCTTAATCACAATAATTTTTGTTTTATGTTTATTTATTGTCATTTTATTATTCCTTATCCATTTTTGAATATTATTAATATCATTTTGCAAAAAATTAAAAGCATCTTCCTGGTTCCGATCATAAGTCATCAAGAGTACATCATCTGCATAGATATATATCTTTGAATAATGGATGCAATTGTTAATCGAATTTATAGAGATATTGAAGAGCGAAGGACCCAAATTTGATCCCTGAGGAACACCACATTTTATATTGAATAAGTTGCTTTTATAATTTTTTTTTTTTAATTCGAAATTTTCTGTTTTTTAAGTAACTTTTAATCAATTCATAAGTATCGCCTCTTACACCAATTAAATAAAGTTTATCTAGTAACAAAACATGATCTACAGAATCAAAAGCTTTTTTAAAATCAATAAAAGCAATGTAAATAATATTTCCTTTATTTAAATTATCTGCAATATTTTCATTTCAATTTACTAAAAGTTGCGTTCTATTCTTCTTGTTTTGATAGGCATATTGATTTTCACTAATAAGATGATTTTTTTGTATAAAATTATAAAGGGTATTTGTAATATATGTTTCTAAGATTTTTGAGATATTTGAAAGCAAAGAAATTGGTCTGTAAGTTTCAAAACATTCAGCATTTCCTCCTTTAAAAATAGGTGAAACATAAGCAATTTTCCAGAAATTTGGATAAGTATTGGTATTGAAAATTTTCTTGGATAATTCAACTATAAAATCTGCGAAAATTTCTTTATGTTTTTTTATTTCAGTTATATTTATATAATCAATACCAACTAAAAAATTTATATTTTGTTTAATTATTATACTTAAAATATCATTTGTATTTGGAGGCAAGAAGATAATAAATGTGACCATCCATTTTCCATCTTTTGGGGGCGTCCATTAATTACGTGAGGTGTTTTTTAAAAAATTTGGATCCCCTCCTCCCCCTTATTGAGATTTGGTAAAATGTAATGGGACTCCCCCTCCCATTCACCCTATAATTTTTAAATAATTAAAATTATTTGTTATGTTCATGTATGTGAGAAGTCAATGGTGTGGCCAGTATTTTTGGAATGTCAAGCCGTATTATAGTTAAAGTCTTTATTTTTGATGGATATTCATGCTGATAGACTCGCTGCTTCAGTTTCTGTTTCGTTTCTCCAATGTAATGGCACCGATCCTCATTGGAGCACGGAATAGAGTAAATAATCCCTTTCTGCTCCAATGGGTTGGTGCGAGGGCTCGTAACTTTTAATTTACTGCATTGTTTTTGCAGGGTATGGCGGCTGGGAGAAGCTAAAGCAATATTGTAGGGTTGTAGCATTTCGGATAGAACCGGAAATAGAACCGGGTGGAAGGGTGTAGACACATATTTTTTGTTATTATTGTTCGGAAGTGTTTCGATTTTTTTCGTTCTGATAAAGATTTCATGTGAGCCGGATGATATGATTGTTTACAAAACTCTAGGGATATCCATTGGCCTGGAAGATATACTTTATTTTATGAACTTTATGTTGGAAAAGATGGTAATGGCTAGAGATTTCAAATGCTCGTTTGATGGCCATATTAATATTGTGCATCTTATAAGACATTGTACAAAAGGAATTAAGGTTGGTGTTTATGGGAAGAGCCGTGGGCTTACGATATACTGAAGTAAGTATGGTTTGATCCTTTCGTTGGATTAACACATCAAGAAACATCATACTGTTGGAAAGAGAATCCTCCTCCTCTTTCTTGAATTTGATATCCGGGTGAACATTTTAAGTAGCGCCTGAACGTGGACCACCTGCAATACAACTCCCGCGCATCGCCTTTCGCGCATTTCCTCCCGCGCCGCGCTCTTATCAGCTGTCTGCTAGTTCAGCTTCGTTTCTCATTTATTTAATCATCATAATTTACGATCACTTTTAAAAATTATTGTAATTTTTACTATACAACTAACTTCATTCTGCGTTCCAGAAGATTCCCGTTAGAATAATATCCCGAAAATCCTGTAAGTGCCGTTAGGTGAAAGAACAAATAAAACTCTACACATAAATGAAATTTGAGGTTATTCATTCATTGTGGGGTAAATGAAAATTGCTTGTAGCCTACATTTTAATTATCTTTTTATTTTTTTTTATTTTTCTTGAAATTATTTCGAAAAAGGGGGGTCGTGTTAAATTCGAGGTCGTGCTATAATTAATTCGGGCCAGTATGTTATATCTATTATTCCCTTTATTTCTCTATTAAGTAAAATAAGATTATGATTAGAATAAGGAATTTGAGATAATTCAAAATATCAAACTAGAAGTTCGTTTTTTTACTGTAGAGCAAGAATATATTTAAAAATTGCTTTATGTTTGTAACAATATACGATTTATTTTTTAAAATAATTTTATCTTGAAAATACTTGGTTTTACTAAATCATTACATCATTACAGAATTTTTAAATGCAAAAAATAAGTGTCAATTCGTGTTTTTCATAAAAACAAAATCAATTTCAATCTATCCAACACCTACACAGAAGTTAGAAGAGACACTACTATAGATTGTCGCAACAACTACTTTATTCAAAGTCGTTGTAATTTAAAGGTCAAGAACAATTTCAAATGCAGCCTGCATTTAGTTCATTTAGTAAATCTAGACCCCATTTTGTACTATTTGAACAACTCTGATATGTGGCCACAATGGATATCATATTCGTTCTCAAAATAATTGATTCAATAATTACACGCGAGATTTTGTCTAATTGCCATCATTTTCCTGCCATTCCTAAACCGGAAGTAGCCTGAACCTCAAAAAAACCTTCTAATAATTTCTTTTAACTTAAAATGAAGTTTGTTAGTCGTTCTATGAAGGAGCACAGAAAACTTTCTTTGTATTTTCTTCCTCATTTCTTAACATCTGATATTTTACATAAATTTTAATTTATCATTATTTGTATCGCGCTTTCTCTTAATTTAAGAAGTTAAAATTTGAATTGTTAAAGTAATTTTAAAACAAACAAATACTTTTTCATAGTTCAAATATTTTTCAAAACTATTTGATGAAAATTGTGTTTATTTAAATTTAATATAAAGGAAAAATGTTATTTGAAGGTCACTATGTTTCTGAAATGTCATCATATGTTCATTGTAGTGATCATTAAGCGATAGTATGTTCCCACAATAAAGCGCATCCTAAAAATTTTTAATCGATTCTTATACTGTGAAAAAGGAAACGCAACATTTGCAGAAAATAACGAGAGATCACTGTGTTGAACTGTTGTTAGTTTTGTGATTATAATTTGTAAAATAAATGGTGTAGAAACTAGCGGAAAAACAAGAAATTCATCAATGTTAGACACTGAAAGTGTTTAAGGGCATTTATAAATAAATCAATTCACAGCTTTCCCACAAATATAAAACAACGCGACAATTTGATACTTAAAGGCCTAACTTGTTAATTGGGACAACTAGAATTAATTGCAGCGCAGATTTCATTTATTGAAACTAGTTTTAATTCAAAGGGTCAATTGTAATTTCAAGGATGCTCGTATTGAATTCACTTAGTATGTCTAAACCCATTTTGCACCTGGACAACTCTGAGAAAGTGGCTACATTGGGTCCAGGATACATACTCAATTTCGGTATTTAAATACTGTTGGACCTCTATTTAGCGAAGTCGCTAAATCCCGGAAAAAAATTCGTTATAGGGAAAATTCGTTGAATTGAGATTCACCTTTTAAAATTATTTAATCTACATAAAACAAATTTAAAATACATTTACAATAAATATTATTAAAAAAGGTAATAATTTTAATGAAATAAAGCATACATTACCAGATGCGTGCTTAAATTTTACTAATAAAAAAATGTTAATTTTGTCTGAGTTTTTTTTCTTTAAAAAGTGGTTTCGCTCATAGTACGCCTCGCATCTTTGCAATGCACTAAAAACCCTTTCAGGTGTATTTTCTTCAAATTGTAATCCACGTCGGATTATTCAAATGATTTTAGGATTTTATCATACGAAGGTTTTTTGATTTCTGCATTATGATCATTTTTATTTTCATCATCTTCATCTTCATCGCAATTCATATTTTTCACACAGTCCAAAATACACGATTCAGTTAGTGTTTCCGAGGTCTCAACTTCGAAATCAAGTGAACGATAATCATCAATCAGCACATCATCGTTAATTTCTTCTTTTTCCCTCAGGTGTATCGACAGTTCTTTCATTTCCTCTAAGGGAATATTAATAATAAAAACATTTCAAGCAGAACAAAAATACATACCACGAAAAAGTTCGTTAAATAGAAAATGCACTTCGCTATTTGGAGGTTAATTTACGATGAAATTAGCAAAATGTTCCGAGTTCCAAACAAAAGATCGAAAAATAGAGAAATCCGCAAAATAGAGGTTCGTTAAATAAAGGTCCGACTGCAAAAGTTTAGGCGGCTGAATTTATCATGAATTTGTCGGATTTTGCAGAGCAGTGGCTCTGTTCGCATGGAATTATCGTATAACCGCTCGCTTGTTAGTGAAGAATTCAAGGCGGCACCAATCACAGAAAAGGGCTGTCATTGGCTGTTGGTCGTTCGCTATTCTTGATTCGCTTCATTGCCATCAAGTGTGACTATCTATAGGCTATTAATATGCAAACAATATTTCTCATATATCGAATAACAATCACACATATATTAGGTTTGGAACGACCGCATCATCACATTTGCATCACGGCATTCTCCTTGTCGTCACACGTGACGTCATTGAAAGAAGTGATGTGCTTTGTTGGTTGTCCGCACGGCGGCGCATTCACTGTATCTCGTGGGCGCCCATGACTGATCGCATCCAACCTTAGTTGACCAACTAAATTGTCTCGTGTGGGCCTAGCATAACACATTACAAGCAACCTTATTTTAGGTTTTGTGTATATTTGTGAAATCACCTTTTCCTCCTCTCTCCTAATACGCAATAGACACTTTTACATTTACTTGTTCTTTCATATACTTTATTTCTTAGTATTCATATAATTGAGGGCGTCTATTAATTCCGTGAGCTCAAAATGGAAGGGGGGGGGGTTCGGCAAAATCTCTTTAAAACTCATTTAAAGGAGAGGGGGTCAATGAAAATCTCACGTCAACTTTTTAATTTAGAGAATATATATATTACAACAGATTTTAACATTTTGTAATATTGTCTATGCCGGGGATTACCTGAGTTGAAACAAGTCACGTGCCAGTGTCTGATTTCATTTGTGGAGTTCCCTGGTTGGAATCACTGCGTATCAGTCACTCGTGATATCAGCAACGTATACGGTGATGTTATTGTGTTCAATATGAATTTGTATCAAAACTTCTACAATGCGTTTGTTAAGAGGCATGCCGATAAGAAGAAACAAACGTTCCAGCAAGAAGTTAATCGTTTGTGGAAGGAGGCAAAGGTGAAGTTCACCGATAAGAATGTTCTAAGTGATCACCAGGGCCCGGATTTTGATGACCTAAACATGTTTAAAAAATGACCTATAAAATGATTGCAAATATCGAATAAAATGACCCGAAAACTTAAAAAAATGACCTAAAAATTTGAATAGAAACTGACATAATTTGGTGTGTCTCCTGGAATGTTGAAATTCCAAGAAATAAGGGTTGAACAAAGTTGTGAAGATTCTCGTCTTCGTATTCATCCTTACTTTCAGTTCCGTTAATATCCAGTACCATACGCAAAAATGCATCATAAACCATTAAGAATGTGAGAAAATAACTCAAAACGTTTAAAATATTCTAAAAAATTCCATAAAATGACATAATAATGACGCTAAAAGAGAGAAAATGACCTAAAAATAAAATACTTAGAAAAATGTCGAAAAAATGACTTAATAAAATATGCATTTCTGTAATAAGGGGGCCATGAACAGGATTTGTATATAAGTTAGCAATGTCTGTAGTGAACCATTTAAAAAATGACAGGTCATCAGAATCCTTCCCCTGGTGATCACTTAAACGTAGTATCATTTTTCTCCTCTTTTTTCACATATCAAATAAATTTAATTATTTAAAAATTATAGGGTGACTGAAATGGGGAGCCCCTTCACATCTTACCAAATCTCAATAAGGAGGGGGTTGAAAATTTTTTAAAAAAATCCTCACGTAATTAATGGACGCCCCCAAAAGATGGAAAACGGATGGTCCCATTTATTCCTCTAAAAATAATTTCCAAGCTTACTTCCATGCTTTCCAAGTTTACTCTCAGCGATTAATAAAATAAGATTTATAATTTCTATAATAACTTACCAGAGTACTTTGTAAGCAATTTGATTTTTATTCAAGCAGGAAAAATGTATATCTGATAACTTTAAGTTGACTCCTGAAATATATCTCAGTGTTAATTCTGTTATTGTTATTATCTTATTATATTTTATCACTGATGATTTCAGTCATTGTGAATGTTTATAAACATGTAGATTTAATTCATGGATGTATTTTTAAGAAACAGACTTTATCACAATTATCATTCCAGATAAAGTTTAGTAAATTTCTGTATTTAAATATGTTTCTAAACATATTAAATACAGAAATTGAATATGTATCCTGGACCCAATATAGTCACTTCCTCAGAGTTGTCCAGGTGCAAAATGGGTTTAGACATAAACTTTATTTATGTGTGAATAAAAACCGCAATACTCTAATATTCATTTTGGATTTGCTCTCCGACTGACATGTTCTAACGCTGCCCTGTGATTGGCTAATTTCCCAACAACCCACGAAGTTGTTCCCAAAACACCAACTCGAGTTGGCGAAC
>JAFIDM010026490.1:0-13615 GCA_023159025.1 Thereuonema tuberculata
ACGGCCGTCCCCAATTCCTTCCCGTAATCGAATCAGAAAGGCAATTTATTTTTATTTTTCTATACATGTGCTGAATCTTCCTTTCTTGTTTACTTTATTCAGTAAATATTACTGAAAATAAGTATTAAATGATAATTAATTAATACATCCGGGAAGTAGGATGTCAACGAGATGAGTCATATCTAGACATATATAACTCCGAACGGACTAATAATTGAGACGAGTCGTAATAATAACATATCGATGGCTTAGCGCAAAAGTAGCGAATATCCAGTAAAATACAAAATTAGTTTTTTGTGGCGAATAGGTGTCTTGAAGAGCCTTCTTGTAGGGCAAAACTAGCAAATCCTTCAAAATGGCATATTTCCTGTGATTTTAGGACCTAAACTAGCGAAAAAGTACCCTTTTTTAAAAACTTAAATGGCAATAGAAGCGAATATGCATATTCGCTACTTTGACCGTTTCATCTCTGCTGACTAACACTTTTCTGTGATAAAACTAGGGAATGTGCCTGTATTCGCTAGTTTGTCCCTACATGACGCCACGTGGTCATTGTCGCCTTCTCACCTTCTCTAACCTTCTCACCTTGGATAAATTGTTAATTGAAAAATGTTAGCTTAAAATTACACTATCAAAAATTATCTAAGATTATTCTAATCAATTTCTAGTTTAAAATGTCCCAAATTGCATGTTTCTATCTGTTTTTGTTCCTAAGTAACTGAACAATGAAGTTTCAAAGCGATTTACCGCTTTGGTTTGGCCAAAATGTAAAGAATGGTATAGGAAGATTATAGGAATAATCCATAGGAATTTACCATAGAAATTTTATAGGAAGAGTTTTATCATGATTGGTATTTGGGGACTATAGTGTAATTATTTTACCATTTTGATTAAAAATTATAGTATTATTTGTGAGAGTAGTGGGATTTTGGTTAGGAATATCAATTGAATGGATATTTATAAATTTAAAGTCTACTAGATTAGATTATTTTGGAAGAATGTGATTTATGCCTATATTGAGAACTCAATTTAGTTCTTATATTTTTTTGAAGTTAGGGGATGATTTAATTATAATTAGTGATCAGGCATGGGGTGAAGAGGTAGGGCCTCAAGGTTTGTTTAAGTTATTGGTGGGATATTCAGTTTTAGGACAATGATTGCAGAATAATTCTTTAAAGGTGTATTTAACTACTTTTTTAATTTGATTGTTGGTAGTAATAATTATATTATGCTTTTATAGTTTAATGAGAACATAGTATTGAAGATGCTAAGGTGATTTATCTGAAAGTAATTCATAGTCAAGACTCTTTAACATTGAAACTGTTATGTTCTATATAAACTATATGAAAGAATATTAACGGTAAATCGCTATTATTAAAGTTAGCAGCTTTAAATTTATATATTCTAAAGTAAAGATTTTATATCAATGATCAGGTCGAAACTGATTGCGATAATTCGCTTTTTACTTAAACATAGATAGGGATTATCAATTTTTGCTTGCAAAGCAAACTTTATTATTTAAATATATGTTTATCTTATCCTTTATGGACCTATTAATTGGAAGTTAATAATACTTTGTATAATAATAAGATAACCTCCTCATCAGTAGATTGATGTAAATAGGAAGAGTCATACTACATCAACAAAGTGTCAGTATCAAGCAGCTGCTTCAAATCCGAAATGATGAATGGGTGAAAGATGCTTTAGGTTATGGCGAATAAGAATTATAATAAGGAAAGTAGTACCAATAATTACATGTAAACCATGGAAGCCTGTTGCTATAAAAAATGTTGATCCATAGGCGGCATCTGCAATAGAAAAAGGGGCTTCATAGTATTCAAAAGCTTGAAGAGCTGTAAAGTATAAACCTAGGATTACAGTTAAAATTAAACCTTGATTTGTTTGTGAAAAGTTAGCATTGATAAGACTATGATGAGCTCATGTAACTGTAACTCCTGAAGCTAAAAGAATAGCGGTATTAAGAAGGGGAATTTGAAAGGGGTTAAATGGAACAATACTAACAGGGGGTCATTTTATACCAATTTCAATGGTGGGTGCTAGTCTACTATGAAAAAAAGCTCAAAAAAATGATACGAAAAAGAAAATTTCAGAAACAATAAATAAGATTATCCCTCATTTTAGTCCTGTTACTACTATTGAAGTATGGGCTCCTTGAAGAGTTCCTTCTCGGGAAATATCTCGTCATCATTGATATATAGTTAGAATAGTGGTAATAAGTGCTAGTGTATATAAGTTTATATTATTAGAGTGGAATCATATAATTATTCCTGAGGTTAACATAAAGGCTCTTAAGGCTCCTGTTAATGGTCAAGGTCTTTTATCTACAATATGAAAAGGATGGAATATTTGAGCTGACATTAGTAAACTTCTGAAGAGTAAAGTACTGAAAGTGTAACAAAAACATAAGATTGAATAAGGGCAACTGCTGATTCTAGAATTAAAAGAGCAATTTGACCAATAACAAGTATAGATACTAGAATTAGAGATAAACTAGGACCAGTTGACCCTAATAAAGTAATTAATAGATGTCCTGCAATTATATTGGCGGCTAGACGGATGGCCAGTGTCCCAGGACGAATAACATTTCTTACTGTCTCAATAATTACTATAAATGATATAAGTGCTGCGGGAGTTCCTTGGGGTACTAAATGTACAAATATATGATTAGTATTTATGATTCATCCATAAATTATGAATGATATTCAAATTGGGAGGGCTAATGAGAGAGTTATAAGCATATGACTTGTTCTGGTAAAAACATATGGTAATAGACCTAGGATATTATTTATTATAATTAGAAAGAATAGGGAAATAAAAATTAATAGAGGGCTAGTAATAGATTTAGGTAATAGTAATTTAAACTCCTTTCTTAAGTAGGATAAGAATAATTTTCATAGAATGTTGAATCGGGAGGGAATTATTCATAATTGTATAGGGATAAGAGATAAACCTAAAATTGTTCTGATTCAATTTATACTAAGATTTATAATTGATGAAGATGGATCAAATACAGAAAATAGATTAACTATCATTTTCACTTAATTTGTTCTTTAATAATATTTGGCAAGTCTTCGGATTTATCAATTAGATAGAATCTATGAATAAGACATAAAATTATGAGGAGGATGATAATGAAGGATGATGACATAAGGATTCAATTTATTGGGGCTATTTGAGGAATTAGAAGACACTGTGAAGTAATTTTAGTTTGACATGCTAATGTTATAATTTAACTAGTCTTCTCATTAGAAACAGGTGATAATTGTTATAAAATGGTTTAAGAGACCATTGCTTTCTTTCAGCCATCTAATGTATATCGATTTAATTCAGTTGATAAAAGATTTAATGTTTACTGATTCAATAGCAATTGGTATAAAGCTGTGGTTAGCTCCACAGATTTCTGAACATTGACCAAAGAAGATTCCTGGAAAGTTAGATAAGAAGGAAGTCTGATTAAGACGTCCAGGGACTGCATCTACCTTTACTCCTAAGGAGGGAACTGTTCATGAATGAAGAACATCTGCTGCAGTAATTAAAACTCGAATTTGAGTATTTATAGGGATAACTGTTCGGTTATCTACATCTAAAAGTCGGAATGAATTTGAAGATATTTCATTTAAAGGTACCATATAAGAGTCAAATTCTACATTTTTGAAATCTGAATATTCATAGGATCAATATCATTGATGACCAATAGTTTTTAAAGTTAGAGTAGGAAAATTAATTTCATCAAGGAGATATAATAAACGGAGTGATGGAAGGGCAATAAAGATTAAAGTAATAGCAGGAATAATTGTTCAGATTGTTTCAATTTCTTGCCCTTCCATTAACTGACGATTAGAAAATTTATTTACTATTATTATGGCTAGTATATAACTTACTAAAGTGGTAATTAAGGTTAGAACAATTATAGTGTGATCATGAAAAAAGATTAATTGTTCTATTAAAGGGGAATTAGCATCTTGAAAAGAGAGTATCGATCAGGTGGCCATTAGTTATTTAATAGTAAGACTGAGTTGGTTATAAGTATGATCAGCCGGAGGAATATTGTTTTGTCACTCAATAGATGAGGGAAGATGAAGAGAAAAATCTACTTGTCGTTGGGTAATTATAGCTTCTCATAGAATGAAAATTAAGAATAGAACAGCAATAAATGAAATTGTAGAACCAATTGATGAAACTACATTTCAACTTATGTAAGCATCAGGGTAATCTGAGTATCGTCGTGGTATACCTCTAAGTCCTAAAAAGTGTTGAGGAAAGAAAGTTAAGTTAACTCCTAAGAATATTATGAAGAATTGGATTTTTAATATAGTTGGGTTTATAGAAATTCCTAGAAATAAAGGAAATCAATGGGTAATTCCTCCTAAAATTGCAAATACTGCTCCTATAGAAAGGACATAATGAAAGTGAGCTACAACATAATAGGTATCATGCATTGTAATATCAATTGATGAATTAGCTAGTACTACTCCTGTTAAACCTCCTACGGTAAATAGAAATACAAATCCTAGGGCTCATAAAAGAGGAGCTTCATATGTAAATTTTGAACCATGAAGGGTGGCTAGTCAACTAAAAATTTTAATTCCTGTTGGAACTGCAATAATTATTGTAGCTGCTGTAAAGTAAGCTCGTGTATCTACATCTATACCTTACCATTCTATCCGCTTCGATTTCCGATCCGATACCGTACGGATATTAACTGATACTTATGCTAGTATTAGTCAATCCCTAACAATGAACGTAACTAATAGCGTAGTTCGCTAGTTTGGTCAAGCATTTAAGGAGGTTGTGATGAATTTTAATAAGGATAGAAGTGGCGAATCTGCACATTCGCTACTTCTTCCTTAGCTATCTCAATGGCACAAACTTTCTGTAAGATCCAAACTGTCGAATCGACCAAAACTGCTTGAAAAATGCAACAATCAAATTTTTAACCCCATGCCAATGTAGTATACCCCAATGACAATATCTGTACCGAATATGAGACTTCCAGGAATTGTTCCTGGGTTTTGAGGGACATTTCCCACTAAATTAGCTTTTTCTCAAAACTTGCTTCTTGGATATTCGCTACTTTTGCGCTAAGCCATCGATATGTTCTATATAAGGAGATCTTTCTATAGGTATGTGTTATCACTATACAGGGTGGGGCAACTTCCCATAGACTTTTGCATTGTTCTTTATCATATCTTGTCCGGTATTTGTCCTTTATGCACGGAAATATGAAAGTTTGCTCGTAACTCCGGAATCACAAAGTAAATATGAACTATTTTTCTGATATTATATTGTATAATTTATATAATATTATTTAAATTATATAATTTTCTCAGCATATAATTTCCTCAAAATATGAAGAACTAAATTTTTTTCCCCTTCAAAATTTACATTGTAAAATATTTGTAAAAAAAGAAAAATAATTCAGTTTCTTTTTCTTCTATTTTTTTTCCCTGGAATGTCTTTTGTCTTAATTTTATCTGTGATTTGCCTCGATCCCTTTTATCTTCTCGACGAGATCCCTCTTAAGACAACTGGGATGTCAAAACTGTAATCAATGTATACTGTTGTAAATAATTTTTGTAGGCAATAAATTATTATTATTATATAATTGGATAATTGAGCGATTATTTTTATATATAATTGATCATATCTTTGTGGAATACTCAACAAAAACCTCCTAGTTAGATCTACAAATAAAACAGACGACGTTCGGCCTCAATCTATCTAGCAAAAATGGCCGCCCTCGAATAATAAACATTTCAAATGTTTTAGTACAATTGTTTCAAACTTTTTTCTATTTTTAAAGTTTTATTTGAGGCAGAGTGCAAAGCTAGCCCATAAATGATTTGTATCATGTTTAGATTTATTATATCAATTAAAAAATATAATATCGTTAGTAGCGTTTACTCATACCAGGGCAGATGCACTGCAGTTGTAATATTTACAAAAAAAACTCAGACTTTTTTTTCTTCAATTTTTACGTAAAATGAAGTTGTCTAAAAATTGCCAAGTTCTGAAAGGTGAAGCTTTTGCAGATGACAAACAAATAACGTTTCAGAAATGGCTCAAAAAAAGTTGGTTTTAAATTCTAATGAATATATGCTTTAAGGTCAAGGGATCTTGGAAAGTCTAGTTGAAGAATTCCCCTACGTAATCTGAAGCAGTTAATGGAGAAACTTCCAAACAAACAAACAAACAAAAACTGGAGTAAAGCTGTTAATGATAAACCAAGTATAAAAGGTTATGACATTTACAAGAACACAGAAATGCAAATGCATGTTAATTTCAATAAACACGAGAAGGATAATTTTAGGCTAAATATCAAAAGCATACAGATAGAGAGTAAGAATAATAACTCTACGTTCAATATAAAGAAAATTAAAGATTATAACATCAACACCTCAATGGCATCACTGAATTACAGCAGACTGATGATGGCTTTGTCGTTTGTGAAGAACTGGTGTACATATCAGTACGATAGAGTTTTCTATACTCGAGTATATTCTGCACGAGGATATTTATGTAACTTTGAATTTATATAATTAAGCTCACATCAGATTAACCTCACATTACACAAGCTGGTAAGGGATGGCGTGAAACTTTGGAAGAAATATTAATTACTAATGAATTTAAAATTCTTCTGACATATGATTGTGTCAAAGAAAATAATGATGAACACACAATTTACGTTTTGATGTTCTGCTGAAGAATTAGAATTGTAGTATTTTTGTGAAAAGGATATTCTATCCTAAAACATTTAGCGGCGTTTCTCTAAATAATATTAGGCGTAGCTCATGTCGCAACTCTCATTAGATTCAATTGGATTTAATCCAGGAGTAGATACGATTATTTGGAAAAACCGGCTGTTCAGTGAATAAATACATGAATATTTCCAACATCACACCAAATTTAAATGTAAAAAACTACAAAAGAAATATGGGAACTTTACAAATAAATACATGAATGCTATACATTACACAGAAACTTGAATTATTTACAGATAACGAACACGTCGTAATCCTAATTGAAAAATAAGACGTGACAACTATGGAGATATAAACAAAGTCATGTGATTTGGTACAATAAAGCACAAGTCAATAATATTCAAGTCAGTCCACAGATTTAAAGATACGTCAATTGAAAGCCTCTGGGTTTATGTGAAAGGCATTTAAAGAAACTAATTCCTTCGATGCGCCGCACCAGATTTCTTAAGAACACATAACTAAATATTTTTCCGTAGCGGGACGCTGTAATCATATTGACAATATAGAAGCTGATTTTATTCAGTGCTGATCTTGATAAATTGTATTATTGAAACTTCTCAAAATGGGGAAACGAAAATTTGAGAAATGAAACTGAAAGCCTTTAGAATTTAATAGACTACAACTGCAATTCAGTACCAACATACTTTTAAGTATGAATAGATATGATTCTCAATCTTCGATGATTCGAGATCCCCAATGCCTTACTCATCGCGGTATATCTCATCAAATGTTGAGGAATCTCCACAAAATAAAACCTTTTTTAAGCCTGTGTGTTTGGCCGTTTTGTTTTATGGATATTCCTTAACACACGTTAAACTTCACCTGTTGATGAATCTCTAAACAAAATAGATTTTGGTATTTTCTCATGTATCGAATAAATATATTTCAGTATAGTTATAATTTATTTTTGAAAGATTATTTCCAGATTGTGGCTTTCTAATTTGTAATGACTTTCGATTTAGTTGAAGCGTTGACAAAAATGGCGTCCGCTGCTTTTGTTTCAGTCTCTTCTCCGATTCGTATTACGTCACTATTTAGAAAGTCTGTGATTGGTCAAACATCATCAAAACGTTGAAATGTTTTACGAGAACTCTCCAGATTATCGGAATGTTTTCATCTTTAAAGACACTTAAGAATCGTCTGACAGGACCACCATTCTTCGTTCCTCCAAAGCTTTTCACTCAAATATCTTCAACTGCGCCGTCTGATTGGGGCATAAGTACACATATACTTGAAGTCTGGTAATTCTATAAGGAGAGATCTTAAATTTCGCAGTTAACAATGTAGCCAGAAAGTAGAATACATCCCAATATATTTACAAGTGACTCAACTTTACGTAGGTTTTACATCTGCCAAACCTTTAACCAACTCTTCTACTTTTAAATTTCCATGTATATTTCCTTATTTTGTCTATTATTCTCTTTCATATGTATTATCTTCTTTATATCTAAATTAACAGATGTTAATATACCGTATATGCTCCAATAAACGCCGAGTCTCTTATTGTCGCCTGTCTCTAATAAGCGCCGGGCTGCAGAGGGGACACGGCCAGATAGAAGCCGGTCTCTAATAGTAGCCGGGTCTTTGATATTTGCCTACCGGTACTAGTGTAAGCATCCGTATCTTTATAGTCGTGCGTAATACTTTACTGTACATTGCCTTACAAAATGCCGCCGAAACGGTCATTTGACATTGCCTTTAAGATTCGCGCGGTGGAATACGCGAAAGAAACTTCCGGTGAGACGGCCGCCGTCATTGCGAATTCGGACGACGAATAGCAGCAAAAGGTACAGAAACACATTGCCATTTATCTTTAACAGTCTTATGTAGCTTGTGAAATTCAAATAAAAATACACTGTTTGTAATATTAGCCGGTATTTATGTGTAAAAATATTGCGTTCTGAAGGTTTTTGTTAATAATGGCCGGCCTCTAATAACAGCCGGTCTCTATTAAGCGCCGGGAGCCGAGACTAGTTTTGCAAATAAACGCCGGGGACCGCTATTGGAGCATATACGGTAGTCTGCAAGACAAGAATTGGAAAAAAGAAAAATGTGTATTTTCGAGCTAGGTTTATATAAAATATACATATTCTGTTATTAAAAGTCTTGTCCGGTAATATACATTAGTAATAAAAATACTAATTAATTAATTAATTATTAATCATTGTCTTCTCTTCAGTTAACCGTGGAAATTAATTCTGCAGCTTTATTCCCTATTAAGTTATTTACATAGCCACCTTTATCTATTTCATTTATTTAATACAAGTGAGACATCGATAGCATTATTGGAAGCGCTGACACGGTCGAAATAGTTATCCCAAAGATCTACCCAAATTAATAAAAATAATATCATAGTGTAGAAATTCCTATTAGGCTAATTCTTGTTTATATTTTGCAGAATGGTACCTGGAATGGTCTTATTGCAGCCCTAATAAACAGGAAGTCCGATATAGTGATGACCTCATTGAAGATCAACTCGCAAAGGTCAGAGGCCGTCGACTTTTCGATTCCTTTTTTGGAGACAGGCATTGCTGTAGTCGTAGCCAAAAGAACGGGAATTGTGTCACCTATGGCGTTTCTAGGTAAATAGGTTTTAACTCTGTATATCAGGATTAATTTGAAGCTTAAAATTTAAAGTTAAAAAAAAAACGTTATTCTGCAGAACTGACATACACAAATACACCGAGATGTCAGTTCATTGCTTTTGCCCTAACTTTTCATAAATATAGCAATAGATAATGGATACCTTATTAACCTCTGGCAATTCAATCTATACGCATATTATATGACTAAAATTATAATTTTGTTGCTATCATGCATATCTTAATTTATACAGTGTTTCTCTTAGGAGGAAAGATCAACATTGTCACAGTTATCGATAAACAGATCTCCAAGAAGAAAAGTTTTATGAACTAAGTGTCCTATTATGAACGTTGTCCTTATAGAGAGCTATTTTAATGTACAGTTGCAAAATTATTGATAAGAAAGAGATTTAACGTACTATTTCTAATATTTATTGTTCACGTGACAAATTTGCTACAGTTCAAAGTAAGTTTTCAAAAATTCCACCGTCGACTTCAATGCACTTTGCAACAGACAGTGGCATATTATGCCGGGAGGGAGAACAACATTGCGTGCTAAATTCGAAATACTATACGTTCTAACAGCTTTATCTCGAAAACATTCTCAATAGGATATATGTTAATAGAGCTTTTCTCCTTAGAATGAAATGACTAAGACTACAGAATATTGACCTTTCCTCCAGATTCAATCTTTACAAAAATGACTGAATTAGATCATATTGGAATAAGTAATTCAACAAATTCAGACGTAATTTCAAAGTCTACAGATCATTTGCCTGAACACATTTTGATTCTTCCTGAAGCTTAGGAAGAATAAAAAGCGTAACATGTTTTCGTAGATTATCATTTCCATTAAAAGCTTTTAATTTTTGGCTTTTCTCTTATAACTAGAATTAATGAGTACTGTAATCTTCTTTTTTTCTTGTAGAACCCTTTGATACCATGTCCTGGTTATTAATTTTAATAGTGTCAATACAAATGGCTGGTTTTGCAATATTCATGTTTGAATGGCTAAGTCCTGTAGGTTATGACATGAAGTTCCAGCCTCCAAGAGGTAAGAAAAGAATTATCTTTAATTATTGTTTAATCTTATGAGTCCGTTTCAGATTTCTGTGAATCATTCTTAGATGGTAACATTAACATTTGCTTCCTTTCTATTGGACTTAACAACGAATAGAATTAAAATTCATTGCTTTGTTGATCTAATAGAAACGAAGAATACATCTATGTTATAAGTTCCACACTGACTTTTCAATTCTTTCCTATTAATAGTCATATTATTAAATTATCAAATCCTCACAACAATTAAATATATAAAATATTTCATCTGTAGCTAATTTTCAGAAAGAATTCTACGTCTTTCCTTTTTCAAACATAATTGTACAACAATTTCATAAACAAAATAGAAAGATGAGATTACATTAACAATATGTAGCATACTAAATATACAGAGTGTGCGGAGTCTGTATATCCCTGTTAGTAAACTGGGTTTGAAATGACTTGATACATCTATTATGGATCAAAAAAACCTGTATGCACTCTTCCATAGTGCTTGAGCAAACGGATGCGTCTCCAGGTCCGTACGCTCATTTTCCGTAGCATTTGTGGCGTCACAGTCGTGAATCACAGCAATCTGCACAGCAATCTGCAACTCAGCGTTGAAAACGTCCATCTGTTTGCGGACTTCCTATTTAATGATTTCCCACAGAGAATTTTCTGGCATGGTGAGATCTGGACTGCGTGTTGGCCATGACAAAGATGAAGGAAAGTTCTCGGATCTCCGGCAAATCAACGTGTTTGGAAAACGCTCATCAAGGCGCAATCGCATTCTCATGGCGGAATGAGGTGATGCTTCGTCTTGCTGAAACTACAGTGTCAGCTACGTCTTTCAATTGGAGTTCAGGCAGCAACCACTTGTTAATCATACGCAGATAAGTCGTCTGATTCACTTATGTGTCCCGTATGCGGTCATTCTTGAATCCAAACTGCACTAAACGTTCTTCAACCGAGAATCTGCTGAAATCAGCCATACTTTCCGTCACTGCTTGCTTCCTTGATTAATGCCATTATTCGATTGCTCACGTGTTGTCAATGTGCGATTGTTTCATTGTTGTTTGTATTTCTCGCTAATTGACTTATTTTCAGAAAAGTTGTACATACGACTTTCTCCATAGCTTACACTTAGATCCAGAGAAGGTACGCGGACTTGTCGACCACTCTGTACAATCAAACCGAACTTTGCCTTCATTGCATAATGAAAACGTTCACACTGTTAACGGTTAATAATACGGGATTAATACCAATTAAAAAAAGATTGCCATATAAGAAAATAGCAATATCTCTTGATCATGCCTGGAAATCTTGATCGTTATTTTTTTTTCAAATTTTGAATAAGCAAAATTGATAATTGAAAATTAAGCTTAAATTTGAATTTACAACAACACGGGAACTCAAAAGCTATAAAGATTTTACAATAATATGAGACGGCTGCCCGTTGCTTCGCTCCGGATTACATTTAATGAATAAAAACAAACATTTTAATTACTAAAACGAAAAAGAAATTAAAGTTTAAAGACACAATATTTACAATTTTAAACAATTTCTCTATATACAACATTTTTGATTTTACATTCTGAAAAAAAATTCTGTTGATTTCACCATGCAACAATACTCCTGTTGCCTGGCAATGCGCGTGCGACAATACATTGTTGCGGTTGCCAGGCAACGCCTGGGACGTACGCAAACAAACAATATTTTTTTTTTAATAATATAGATGCATTGTTTTTCTACATTTCATTCATGAGAAGTTTACAGCAGTTGAGTTCGTTCAGCGATAGATGTCGTTGAGATAACTGTACTGATTAATCCATTAGTAATTGCCACACCCGTTTTGTCGTCTTTTGTTTTCATTAATTAAAGTTTTTTTTATAGTAAAATTGGGCTACATATCTCTATTTTCATATCGAATTTAATATGTTCTGTAATTCATATGCTTCTTGCAAATTCTGCAGTTTTCTGGATACACATCGTATGTTTTTGGGATAGAAGCTCACAAGAAACTGCATTTGTATCCACTTAAAAAAAATTTCAAATTCAAAATGTCGTAGATTAAACTTTCAGCTTTTAATTCCTAAATGAAAAAAAAAAAAAAAAAAAAAGTTATCATATTTTGCAGAGCTCCCAGGTACTGAGTTTCCTTTTGGTTGAAGTATAATTCATTTTATTTATAAACTCCTTTAATAGTAAAAATGCCAGAAAAAAATGTAAACAGGTTTTACAATCATATTTCAAAAAAGATTCACCATTAAAAAAAAAAAAATTGAATAAAAATATTTTAAAAGATATCATATTTTCTACATTTAATTACCACACTACCAAAGAAGGTTTGATGGGGAGGGGTATAAATCACTTCCCCATTTTATCTGCAAAACGAAGAAATTCTTGATTTTATAATTTTTTGATTAGGGCCATTGTTTTTTTGTTTTGTTTTTTTTTTACTAGATGGCGAAAATTCTCATAATCTCCTCCCCATTCCAAATTCAGCTAATGACTTTTGTTCAATCCATTCAAAAAATTATTGAACTCTTGTTGTTGTAGAGAATCTAACAGAAATTTTAAGTCCTTCCGAAGCTGAATCACGAGTTACCTCCAAACAACGAACTCTCAAATAACGAACAGTCAAAAAAAATAAATAAGTAAGTAAGTAAATAAATAAATAAATAAATAAAAAAGAAGAGAAGAAAAGAAAAAGAAAAAAAATATATCTTTGAATTTCAGTAACGAGAGATTTTGCTTTATTTATATATCGACATCTGAACAATACGATAGACCGATAG
This sequence comes from Thereuonema tuberculata, assembly GCA_023159025.1. NCBI lineage: Eukaryota > Metazoa > Arthropoda > Chilopoda > Scutigeromorpha > Scutigeridae > Thereuonema > Thereuonema tuberculata. The sequence continues at coordinate 13,201 of JAFIDM010026490.1, forward strand.
AACGTGCGTTCCGGGTAGGTGCAAAACCTTTTAGGGTTATTTATTCATTTTTAAAAATAGTTTGAAAATTTACATAAGAAATACGAATTTTAATTGTATTATTTATTTGGAAATTTAAGGCGAAGAAATTTCTCTCGAACATTATTAAATGGCTAATAATGATATTCATGCATAATTTCTCTGATAGATCGCTATAACAATAAAAATTAATTAGCATTACTCATTATTTTACTGACCTAATTGAAAGAAAACATACGTTAACGATATTAATCGATAAGTAACAATGTCAACTGAAATCTGTTACGGACTATAATATCTGAGAGTATTATAATTGAAATTGTATGGCTATTAATAATTATTTCTATTCATAAAAATTCTATTTTAAGATGTTTATTATTATTGTTATTTTTTTTAA
>JAFIDM010026492.1:0-13610 GCA_023159025.1 Thereuonema tuberculata
CACGATTAGTTCATCTAATATTTATTTGTTATTAGTGAAAAGCTCAATAATAGAAGAAGTCTCGTTAAGTGATTTAAATAATTGAAGAGTGTTAATACTTCCGTTAATAAAGAAGAGAAAGGACACTTTTGAATTAAAAGCGCCGTTAGTTGGAAGAGCAGACGATCTTCCTTCCCTAAGGATTGTGGGAACTACGAGTCATATGGCAAGGAGCAGACCCGCCATGTTCAAGTGTATGTGCCCTGGATTATGTGCATCGAAAATCAGCAGCGAAATTCTACGAAGTCAGGCAGTTGAACCTTTCGATTAGAATCATCGCTGATAACTCCAATAAGGTGAAGACTACTAGATATCTTCGAACTGTGAGTAAATGATTTTGATTTTTGCATTTTGGATGGGCGAACCGCGACTCATCTATTATTGAAGATTCTTCCAGTGCCGTGTTGATTTGAAACGGAACTTGACATTATTCATGAAGAAACGAAGTTTACATTTAAAATTCACATAGGTCATTAATAATAAGCCATATCGTGATATTCACACAGGTGAATTTTACAGCTATTATAATTGTGTTCACTAGAAAGTGAAAAGAAAGATAAACACATACAGGTGTAGAAACCATTATTTAATTTCACATAAGGTGAATGTTAATATTTGTGTTAATTTGTAAAGTGTCATTAAAGTGTGTAATAAGAAGTGCGACATGTAATGTTATGAGTAAATGACACTTGTGAAAAGAAAGTATAATAATTAACAGAGGGCCAATGTTATTACTTAATCAAGTAGTGTGCTTCGTGTTATTCTTAATATTATTCATTAGTGCAATGATAAAAGATATCCCGCTATTAGTGATGAGTGATTATAAGTGAACTATATTAAGAATATACCAGTGCAACTCAAGTGTTGAAACTTTCTTTAACTATTCAGAAGAATATTGTGATAATAAATATCACTGTTGTATATAGTTTTTCGAGAAAAATTTTAAAACAGCACTCAATAAATTATACATGAATTTTATCTGGTTCTCACTGATTTCATTACACGCCATTCTGCTAATTACTAGGGTTCTGCTAATATCCCCAGCAGATTTAATAAGAAATTCAAGGGAGTAAGAGAAATCTACGAATTAACCACGATTTCGTATTAAAAACGTTCGAATTATCCAAGTTGTACTGCACAATATTTTTAAGTATTTTCTTAAAAAATAAACTGTTTCCTGAACTATATAATTTTACGTTAGTAAAATGTCTATCAATATCCTTTCTAAATAGGAAATTCAAATGATAAGATTATAATTCATAACTTAATTCTTCTATATATAAACAAATGAAAACATGATTCCTTATAGTATCAAACATCTTTATGTCTTCTCAATATTTCTACACCCTGAACGGGTATTTTCTTCAGGAGAAAAAATAAAATACAAATCTTTCTTCCATTTTAAAAAAACAGAAGTGACGCAAAATAATTCAAATTAAAAAAATATACTACAACGAAGTTACAACATAAATAAACAAAGGAATACAAATATAATAACACTCAAGCATCTTCTCGGGTCAATAAACCGTAGTTATCTATTATGGAAATAATTGCAATATTATTGTTTTAAAGTAATACATTCACTTTTTTCATCTACAATCACAAGATAAAAAAGTGAATGTATTACTTTAAAACAATGATATTGCAATTGTTTCCATAATAGATAACTACAGTTTATTGACCCGAGGAGATGCTGTAGTGTTATTAGATTTGTATTCCTTTGTTTATTTATGTTGTAACTTTGTTGTAGTATATTTTTTTAATTTGAATTATTATGCTTCACTTCTGTTTTTTTAAAATGGAAGAAAGATTTGTATTTTATTTTTTCTCCTGAAGAAAATACCCGTTCAGGGCATAGAAATATTCAGAAGACAAAGATGTTTGATACTATAAGGAACCATGTTTTCATTTGTTTAGATAAGATTATAGATAATTTTTTATGTCAAAGAAACTCCTTCGAAAAAAAAAATCAAACTTGGAATGAAAATAGAAATGGAAAATTAGAACTGAGTCTAAAACTGAAATATCATTAACTTATGTACAAAAAAAAGAAATTACAGTTATTATAACTGTAACTCACAACCAGTCGAACTCAGGTTTTTATGTTAGTTGGATTGTGAGTTGAAATAGTCATGTCCACACTTGTACTGGTTATCGTTCATTGAATGATTTTGAATTATTTTCGTTGTAATCAACTTTATGGTAGACTTTTTTTTATAAAAATTCATTTAAAATTTTACAATGTTAATTCTCAATTAATGAACCAGAGAGGGAAGCACTACAAACGTTTGTACCTATTCGAAAATATACTAGTGTATCCTGGCTTGTAGACCTATTACACGTGCATTTACGTAATTCTAAAAAATGTCATATCATAAACTGAAGGAATTATGGAATAATCAGTCTGTATCAGTGTCTCCCAACCTTTTTTCAAGGCGCACCCTTTTCTAAAAACCAAACATCCTGCCACCCTTGCCCCATTTTCATAAAAAGTATTTTGATAGGGTAAATAGAACGCATTAAAGTTTGCATTAGATGAACCATAGTAGACATTATTCAATTATATAATTGGAATCATACTTACTTAAAAGCTTACTTACTTTCATACCTGATTGTTTATTTATATATTCAAAATTTTCATATATATAAGCTTCTAATATAAATCGAAATATTGTATTTGTTTCCTTGAATAATTAAATAACTTCTGGATTCAGATGATGCTTATTTATTAAACAATGCTCTGCTCAATCGGAAATATTCGGGTGGTTATTCTTATGAGCACTTCTATGCTCCTGGACCCATTCTTTAAAGGTTCTATTTGTGTTTCCGTAATATATCTTATTAAAATATCTGCATTTCCATTTATATAACATCCATACGAAACATTTTTTGTTTTTATATTCAACGTTGTTGACTTTTTTCGTTCGAAATACAAAATAAATTTATGTTAGTAAAGCATTTTTCTGTTTTATTTAAAAAATCTCTCGGGGTCCTCCCCCGGCTGTTTATCCCGACCCGCACTTTGGGAACCACTGGTCTAGATCATACCAGATCAAGAAAAGTGACGATGGTTGATGTGATATACCTTTCTACCGTGTTTTTTTTTTCACGTGTTTTAATATTATAAAATAGATTTATAACTCATTTCTAGGAAGTCTTTCATATCTCTTAGAAGTTGACCAGATATAAATAATATATACTTTCTTCTACTTCGTAATTAAGTTTTTTTTATTTCTGGATCATAATTTACAGTTAATTATGTAAAACACATTGATTTCTTCCGAAATACTTGATGTAAAGACTTCATGAAGAAAGTGGGCTTTTCTCCTTTTAGATACGTTATTAAAAATTCAAGCAACTTTCGATGGAAAAATTCCGTTTAAAATTGTGATCTATAGAATGTATCATTACTTTTTTTTATTGATCAGTAGCAAAATTCCTCATGTTAAATTTCATGTTTCTAACTCAAACGGGTTGTGAGATATGCGTCCTTCCAAGGAAGTTGTTTTCTTTTCTACCCCCGTTTACACCACCGAGGACGCCAATAACGAAAATTCACCGAATAAGAGTCTTTTTGATTTTGATAAAGAACACTCATTTCAAATTTCATGGCAGAACGGTATAAACTATAATAATATTTTTTTAATACTATGGACATTCTCCACTAGGAAAAAAAATGTGATTTACAGTTTTCGCGGCAAAAGTTGGAACCGCAAACACATTATCATTGACTGATTTCTCCAGTACTAATGCCATGAGCTCAGCAGGAAAGCCAGCTTGCTTGCTTCTCAAAACATCTTGTCTCAATAATTTTTTTTTTATTTTAAATCAGAATGTTAATGTTGCTTTAATAAAAGAAAGTATTCCCCTATCCCCACACAAACAAGTAAATATTAATTTAATAAATATTTTTTTTGGTGCGGTTCATTACAAGTTAATTGAACAAAATAACGCATGTTAATTGAATTTCTTAATATTTCTGTATTTAAAATGATTTATGAGTCAAGTTCTCATCACAAAAATTAATTTTCTTAAAAAAAAAAAAACAACTAGCCTACTTTAAAATTACTATATGAAATGCGAATTTATTTGATCCTGGAGATTCACTGAAATGTTTGTTTTTACAATGATAGAAAATATTTCAGGGGATATTGAAACTTGCTGTTGTTACATCACTTTATAATATAAATTTCCACATTTATTATTATTACCACTAGTTTTGCTATTGTTATAATTTTAATTTTTTTTAATTTTGTTAAATGACAATTTTTTTTTTTTATTGTACGGAAACTCAGTTGTGTTATAGTGGTTACATGTTTACTTGGTTTTACTGTTTACTTGTTTGTGTGGGGGTGAGGGAAATACTTTGCTTTATCTGTAAATAATTCACTGAAATCAGGGGAAATTTTCAAAATTAACAAATGAACAGTTGAATTTCAAGAACTGAATGTGCTCTTTCACAGTATTTGGTATCCCTTAATAGGGCTTTTGATGTTGGTTCTGAAAAGGACCGTTTTTATGACTTTGAAAAGCCTTTATTTTTGTTTATCAACAGTCAAGTTTAGGGAGATCCTGGCAAAGGTTGGAAATCATCAACGTCATCGTCACTGTAACTGTGATCATCGTCATCTTCATCGCTGCTGCCAGCATTGATATTAACAAACAAAGGTTCTACAGTTGTTCTACAAGAGCATCTTTTCTCCAATATTCTTCTTCAATTTTTACGAAATGCTCTCAAACTTTTTTCCAGTTGTCGGATGTAATTTTACTAATAGCAGCGTTTGTTAGGCACTCAACTTCTGCCAGCTTGAAATTGGTGTTTACGCGCGCAACGTCACCTTTAATTTGTGCCCAGATCCTCTCGATGGGGTTAAATTCACAGTGATAGCAGGTAAGCGGAGCACAATGTGGCCATTTGAAGCAGCTATCTCATCAATAACGTACCGTTTGTGGGTATGTTTATGTTGTTTTATGAGCATGTAAAGCTCTGGTTTCCGCATATTTTCCGTGAATGGTATGTTGTAACTGGTTAGCCAATCCATTATATTGCCTTTCAAGCTGTTGCTGTTTGGGGCACAGTCAATTTGTACGCTGTGGTACGGAGCATTGTCCATGACAATCCCACTGCGTGGAGGGATGTTAGGCAGCAGCTGATCTTTGAACCATCGAAGGAAACGCTCCCCATCCATCTCCTCGTCGTAGTCTGCACTTTTCACACCACGAAATAACAGTAAACCATCCTTTACAAAACCGTTTTCACTGCCAGCATGTAATACAATCATCCTTTTTCCTTTGCCAAGAAGTACAAGACGCCAGTAGTTTATGGGGTCGCATGGACGAACCGAATAGGGCGATATGGACGAAGGTCAAATGAAGGTCACCTTGAGTAAGGTCACCTTGGAGTAAAGTCACCTTGGTGAAGGAGACTTAGAGGTCGTTTGAAGGAGAAATGCAAATTAGTATGGGCCATTTGCATATTATGTAAATATCAAATGCAAATTAGTAAGCCTCATTTGCATATCGTGGTAATTTGCAAGTCAAATTTTAAATATGCAAATAAGTATGTCATGTGACCACTCAAATATCTTGAAATGATCTGATTTATCGATTGATATATGTGTTGTAACGTAATACTTAATAGATCAAAAGTTTAACCCTTTCGGGTATAAAGCTGGGGTGGCGTGTCGGCCGCTATGGCAAGTAATAAAGTAAAGTAGGTCGTGTGACCCATCAAACATCTTGAAATGAGCTGATTTATCGATTGGTGATGTCATAATATCTGACTCATTAATCCTTTCGAATATTAAAGTTGCTGTGTGACTTCATTTGAATTAGATTCAAATTTTAAGAATGATGTTATTTGCTAGAGACTAGAATATCAAAGATCTTGAAGTGAAAGCTGTACAACGTTAGTTGAATCATTTTTAAGTATTAAGTTACATTTCTTTTGAATTAGATTTAAATTTTAAGATTGATATAATTTACTTGAGACTAGAATATCAAAGATCTTGAAATGAAAGATGTACATCGTTAGCTAAGGTTAGTTGAATCCTTTTTTAAGTATAAAGTTACAGTTCGCCGAATTTGAACTATTGATTTTAAGATATTGTTTATATTAAAAAGTTTTTGTTCTTTAAATAAGTCTATGTTTGCAGGTTAGGAAAGACTAAATATGAAAACTTTTTTTATTTTTTTTATTTTAATATTAAGTGTTTGTGTGGCAATATGGAGGGAAAAATTCAGGTCGAGACATTTATAAGGACAAATTACATTGTAATTTATTGAAGTCTATAAGGAGTACATGAATGAAAGAAATTCGAAATACAGTTAAAATTGATTATTATTTTTCTTTTCAGTCTTTTAACAACTGATTTTATTGAATGTTACATGATTACAGGTTACATGATTAAAGATTACATTAATTTTTCAGTTTCTAACCACTGAATTTATTAAATTGATACTAAATAGTACATGAATGAAGGAAAATAGAAATGCATTACAAAGTTTTTCTTCTTTGTACAGTTTTTCTTGAGGTTTTTTTGCTGGCTTCTTGTTCGTCTTCTTGAGGTAGCAGGGAACAGCAAACTTGATTTGGAAGACAGGCACTCTCCCAAAGTTTATTGTCAGTATTTCTTTGAGCTATTTCTAACAGTTCGTTTTTAAAAATAGTTCGAACATACTGACAAACAAGTTGATCGTTAATGTTTTTGTCTCGACCAAACAGATCGAGAAAGTCTTTTAAAGAATAAACACAACTTTTATAATAAATGAAAAGTACACAATAATGTCCACATACACTGGAATACGGTCCTTGCAGAGTTTTTCGGTTTTCAACGTGACGGTGTGTATGTTTCATCATAAATCTGCGTAGAGGTGATCTTTTCAGCGGGCAACCATAGCTGTCGAAGAAAATGCCTTCTCCGTCCTCCAACCAAACAGAGACCCAATGAGAGCCAGGCTTATCGTGGGTATCAAGATTGACGACGTATCCACGATAAGAAGCTCGAATTGGTAGCTGATCGATTGCGTAGATGCCACCAAAATAGTCTTTGGTTTCGTCTTTTAGACTTAGCAAATCCACGATTTGAACACTGTTCATGTTGTTGCTGTGGGTTTTGGTGCGTATTATGAGTCAATACACATTGACATGTAACACACACACTGTTGTTGTCGAGGCTGGAACGATGGGCGGGTACCACTTTGAAACACATCCAACAACCGCTTCCAAGGTGGAACTGAGAACCGTCTAGACAAACGTCTGATGTCTACTTGCTGCGGGGCTATGTCACGTGATGCCTTTGGAAGCCTGAAGGAGGGTGAGAGAACTGGTTTCTGCCATCGGGTTAGTCCATTAACACGTTTCGGGAGGAATCAATTTCTAATATTTTTTGAAATTCGGCATAAACAATTACATTCACTGTATTAGGTAAAGGTTCTTTGAAACGCATGTCTAATCGAACTACACCCTGTCTAACTAATTGAAAATAATCAGAATTGGAACCGCTGTCTGGGGATAAATCAAAACAATAAACCGTCGAACCTTGTCCATACTGAGAATAATTGAGAGCTAAACCTGTATCAAAGCCTAAACGATCAGTTAGAGAGAAAAGAGAAAGAAAATTTCGAGCATATAAATTTTTAGAATAATCCGGTTGAAAGGGACGACTTGGAATGGTACGACCATCGATGGATAAACTAATTAAATTGCTATTGTAATGGTGAAAGAAGAAGGGATTTTCTTTAAAGGAACCGTTAAAGGCTGCATTATTAACTAATCCTATCACAACACGTTTTGGAAGTTGACCTATAAAAATGTTATCGAGATTAGCTTGTAAATTACCTCTAGGAATTGAAAACAATTTGCATTCGACTTTTGTTAGCGGATATTTTGCCACAGTTGTTGGTAAAATTTTGGAATGAGCTAATAAAATACTAGGACTAATTTTAACTTTACGAATAAACAGAGAAGCATGTTCGATATAAACTTTAAAGGTTGGGTTGTCTGCCGGAGAAAGGAGACAAAAACTATGTTTGTTACGGATCAATCTTAGTCGAACATCGACATTATTCAAAATCAAACGATCCTGTTTAAATAAATCGCAATGAATCGGCCCTGCTAATTCGAGAGTTTTACCTTCCGAAATCAATTCATGACGTTTTTTCAATCCTCCATTACACTTCTGTACTGCAGGATCGAGGTCATTAAATTTATCTCCATCGTCCATATACCAACCGGACGCTGTCATTTGAGTAGCCTTAGAATCATGACCGTGATTCAATAGTGTTTCTAAATAGGATCTATAAGCGTAACAATTATCCGTAGACGAAATTAATTTATCTCCCAAAAATACATCCACTTGACTAAATAAAGAATGAAGCAATAAATTCACGGGACTTACTTTATCGGCTGCAACAATAGGTGTTTCATTTGCACCCTTAACAACTTTTAACTTAACATTCAATATTGATTTGGAAAGATCCAGATATTCATCTCCAACTCCCGAAATGACAAATTCAATAGGTGCTGTTTCAGAAATGGAAGCAATCGGATGATATTCAACATCCGTATTTTCGTCTATCGCTACTTGTGTTGGAGGTAATTCAAACAAATCCAATTCTGATTTAAAACATTCGCAAGATTTGGAATGTGGTAAATGAGCCCCACTGACTGACATGATTTTAATCAAAAATATCACGAATCGAGTTTTTTCTTTTGTGTTTCTTTGAAGATCGCTTACGTTTGACTTGCTTCAAAGACTGTCTTCCCATAAATGATCGTGTTGGAAAAGGAAAACGTCTTTTTCCGAGCAGACTCTTACCATTTCCCGCCTGACCGGAAATAACGTTATGAAAAGCTTCTCCTAACCTAGATTTCGCAGATTCTTTAACGTTTTTACCCGATTCAATATCTTCTAAAAATCTTCCCCCACTCGACAAAGCCTGACGACCCGCCATAAAAGCTACTTTTTTCAAAAGGGGTTTAGCCCATCGAAATAGACTCCCAAACACGTTGCCTAACCCGTGGCCTCTTTGAAACCTCGAACCTACAAAGACTGGAATTTCGGAATGGTAGTTTCCACCACCACCAGCCTGATTTTCATAATATCGAAGACACAGAGAAGGATCGAATCGATAGGATTTCATTTTTAACGGACTGTTCTAAAGTGCAGTGTCGTCGTAACTCTGCCGTTCTGAAATGATATTGGAGAGCCTGTTTCATTTCTTAAATAGATAGAAACTGTATCAAAAGAAGTCCGTAAAAGAGGTCTATAATATAAAGTGTTGAAGGAAGTACTAATTAAATCCCCATTTTTACCATCTACTTGAACCATACGTAAAAGAGGCGCAAAACTATCACCTACTAAAGAACTTTCAACAATGTCGGAATACACAAAAATTGAATAAAAACCTGTTCTAAAGTCAATGCTGGACTTTGCTTCGTGTTCACCTTCATGAAACATCAATCGATCTTGAAATCCTAAAAGAGCAGCCAATGGAACTGTTAAATGTAAAACATAACCTCGATTCACTTTGATGGTGATTCGATTTGTAAGTTGAGAGAATTCGAAAGCAGCCCCTTTAAGACCTGTAGGATAGCGAAAAGCTATTTTTTGATTCATATGATTAATTAAAAGTTTAGGATCAGAATAATGAGCAGAAGGTATTTTAAAAACTTCGGAAGAAACTTGCTCGTGTAATTTCACAAAAAAGAAAAAAGAAGTTCCCTCTAAATCAGTTTTGTGATTTGAAAAATGAGGAGCTTCTAAGGCAATCAATTGATCCGAGATCCGTACAAAGGAACCTTGTATTGATTTTACATCCTCCGAATCAGCATTAGAGAAATATTTACTTTTATCAACATCTTCTAAATGTGTTTGAGTGAACCCTAACCATACTGCTAATTCTAACGGTAATATTAATTCATAGAGTGCCGGATTAACTAAAATGGAAACTCTACTATTAGAGTCGTTAGGTTGACTTGCTTTTGACGAACTTTCAGTATCTTGTACAGAAAATGTTTTTTCAAATATTTGAACACGTCGCGTCGATTCATCTTTGATTAAAGCCGCTTGAAGTTCACGTGGTAAATTTCTTATACTAGTATATTTCTTTTTAACAATAAATTCTTTTTTCAAAAGCCGGTTTTCATTTACAATTTTGAAATTTCCACCTGTTTCGGGAGTTAAATTAAACCACGAATGTGGGTAATGTAATTCAGTCATACAAACTTCATAGGGTTCAGTTAATTCAATTCGTCTAGCTAATTTTGTTGTATAACTAGTAAGTGTATTATCGGGAAAATACTCCATGCTAGAATTACTAGGGAGAGTCAAATAAAAATTATCCCTCATGTTCATTAAGTGAATTCAGTTGTTAAATCACGAGCGGAAACCCAACTATCAAATTGTTTCGTATAACCTTTCCACCGAACCAAATATTGTTTATTCGAACCTTTACCTTTTTCTTTGAGAATTTTTTCAATGGGATAATAACTCGTTTCGTCTTTAAACACCACTTGTAATTCGAAAGCATAAAAAGTTCCAATAATGGGTTCGTTTTGATAATCAACTAAACGATACACTGGAGGATTTCGATTCAATTTTTCAACAACCGGAAATATTTCCAACGTCCAGCCACCTTGATATCCTTTTTTAAATGGTTTGCGAGCTTCACTGATGCGTACGTAATCGCCAATTTTCGGTTCACGTGTGACCAAACTCCGTTTAGACAGATGTTTATTATCGTACAATCGATGCCAAACTAGAGTTTGATTATGAGGTCCAACGTTATTCGGAGCCATACCAATACTCCGATGATAACTTTGATTATACGATTCCACAATATCAGGTAATACGTCGATATATCGATACGATTTACTGTAAAAAAACCATCTATATAATCGTTCCTGTAATGTACGATTAAATCTTTCAACAATGGCACATTTGGTTTGATTGTGTGTGACGAAAAAATGAATTTGTTTTTGTTTCAAAAAAGACTGAAATGTATCATTCAGAAATTCCGTTCCTTGATCCGTTTGTAAAACATGTGTTGGTTGCACAGTTTCAAAAAGTTCTTGAAAGGCTCGTGTTACTTGAACACCAGTTTTTCGGTGAATTGGAATCACGTAGCTTTTTTTTGAAAATACATCGATGATGGTAATGAGATAACGAAATCCATCGTTATATTTTGCTAATTTCGACACATCTACTAAATCACTTTGCCATTGAGAATCGATTCCTGCCACGATAGTTCGATTTCGGGGGAAATGATGCCTTACAGGGCGATACAAAGAGTATGTGTCTTTACTTTGAAGCCAGCGTCGAACCTGCGCTTTCGAAACAGTCGAATCAATTTGTTTTGCTCTTTGATAAAGTCTTTGGATACCTCCAAAAGAAGCTGAATCTTTGGGATTAAAATAAAGTGTCTGAAATAAATTTTCAGCAGTATTCATAGTATCTTTTTTTCTTCTTCTTTTTTGTTAAATCATGGTAAGTCAACCAAGGAAACTCGTCTTCCCTTCGTCTTCGGCCTGTACCTGTTTGTTTCGATGGCTGTATAAGATCTAAATAATTTTTAAAGTAGTTCCATCCTTTAGGTTCTTTGAATTTACGTCTTCTAGTGAGTGCTGCTTTATCATATTGTATTAATTCTACAATATTACTTTCAGGTATTAATTTACCGTGAAAACGAACTTCTCCCGTTTTATAATCCCACTCAATACCTGGAATTTTTCGAAGTTTTAATAATTCTTCCGAGAGAGATTTATGATGAATTGGATCGGCAAATTGTCCAAGTAATATTTTTTGCTTCTCAGGGGTTGATGAGGGGGACTTGTGGCGTTGATGACGATCGGACGGTGGTAGACTGGATTGCGAAGCAACCCAGTCGACCTCCGCGGGTGTAGCAGCGACATCAGCGGCGGCATCGGACGGCACTTTGCGTTGATGAAACATCAACGGTGTGGTGGGTGTGGCGGCGGCGGTCAGCTCTTCGCGCTGCTGAAACATCGACGGGAGCGCGGAGCGCTGTTGAAATATCGACGGGGTGATGGGTGTGGTGTCGGCGGCGGCGTCGGCGGCGGCGGTCAGTGCTCTGTGCTGATGAATGATTGATGGTGTGCTGGGTTTGGCGTCAGCGGCGGCATTGGACAATGCTCCGTGCCTCGTTGCAGGTTGATTGTATTCGTTTTTTGACAATCGATATTGGTGATGAAAAGTTTGAAATCTCGATTGAAAATGAGTTAATAATTTCAGTTTTAAATCATCAGGTATGTTGGGATCTTTTAAAATATTATGAAATTCAGATTCTAATAGTGCAAGTTTCTCAATCAAAGGATGTTGAGAATCATATCGTGAAAAACTTCCTGGTAACGATGCTGATAAGGGTTGTGGGGGTAGAGCCGCCAATTCTTGGGGAATCACAACTAATTTTTTGGTATATTCCATATTTTTTTTTTTTTAAGCAGATTTACCAAACATACTTCTAATAAGTGCAGCTAATCCTGGAATTAATAATGGTAGAAATCCACTACCGTGTTGTATTAAGAGACGTTTACGTTTATGAACGGGCACTGAAGATGTATCAATGAAACGTAATATTTTTTTATGCTTTTTCAATTTCTTTTTGTGATGGGCTGATAACGATACATTTCCATGTAAGATATTTCCAACACATTCCGAAAGACATCTTATAAAATCATTGGAACCGTTTTGAACTAAACTTTGTATTTGACATTTGGACAGTTCCGGAATAGACAGTAAAATTTTACTATATTTCAGTAAACGATTTTTACGAGAGGAACGTTTTTTACGTGCTTTCGCTAGTCTCGTTGGTGACATGATGACGACTTCTACAAAAGTGTTTGACTTTTTGTTATTATTAAACACCACCTTGTGGTATTATTAAAAGACAAAAAATTATTATTTCTTTTTCTTGGGAATATAAATAATCATTGGTTGTTCGTCAGGAAAGATATTGGTTCGAATTCGATATTGGTTGGGTGTGGAAGGTTTTAAGTCAATAAATAAATAACTGTAAGGTTTCGATTTAGTCGAATCATCATATGCCTCTAAAAAAAATCTATGGTTACTCGGAAACATTTGACGAGCAAAACAATTCACCTGTGATTGATCTCTTATGTTACGAAAAAGAATAAAATAATTAGCATTTAAACTCGCTGTTCTATGCGCGTTACTACGATGAAATAAATTTTGAACCAAATAAAAAACAGAAATACTACAATGATGGCTATATTTAGTAAATATAGTTTCAATGGATTGATCCGCTTGACCCATCAAATCGTCAATCACCATTAGACGTGGAATACGAGAATCTAAATTTGATAAATCTGGTATACCTTCATGAAATTGAATGGAAGGAAAATCTTTAAACCATTTCTGATAAACACCATAACACCATATAATTTCTTGAGGAGGTGAATCGATCATTATGTGACAGTTTTGAAGCAATTTTTGTATAAAGGTCGTTTTACCCGAAGCGGAAGGACCAGACACCAGAGCTCCGAACGGATGATGCAATTGAAAAATTTTGGAATCCACAACATCACCATA
>JAFIDM010026494.1:0-13607 GCA_023159025.1 Thereuonema tuberculata
TCCACTGATTAGAAATTCAATCTAATATTCCTCAATTAACAGTGTCTCTGTAAGAAATGGTGATAAGAAAGTTGACTGAGCGTAGATTGTCTTACTACTCAACTTCAGAAGTTTTCTGAGATTTTTTTCTGTTTCATTCGCATCACGTTAAAACGACTGTACCGATATCCTTAAAATTTGATACGTGGTTATTTTAACAAAATGTAAAAAAAAAAGTTACTTTAGTCTTTCCTAAGTAAAACGAATTTCTGAATGACAAAACACAAAACACAAAACAATTCACTATTTCAAATGATTAATACTGGATAATTTAGGTTCATTTGTATAATAAATCTAAAATATCACAAATGTTTTAGACTCAATGAAATTTCAGTCATTAAATCTAAATTTTGAAAGATAATTACTATGGGGGTTGGGGTGTTAGATGGTGAACAATTTTTATTGAAATTAAATGTATTTTGGTTTTAAGCTGAGACCCTGAGATGGCCGTTTCGAGCTTCTTGTGCTCTCATCAGCCCAGGCTACTCAGCCAGTGCAAAACCTCAAAAAGGCGTATGAGAGGAAGATTAAACTAAAGTTAGAAATCATAACGACCTTCGAAACTAATGAACAAAAATAAAAACAAGTTTTGAGGGATCATTATGATTTCCACCTTTAGTTTAAAATATTTTTAAGTTTGACCATAAATAACCATAGTACGGATTGTTTCAGGAAATCGGTTGAGTAGTTTTAGAATGAAGCGATTTTGAAACAGAATGAAATCTAAAAGGTAGATAAATATCCCAAATGATAAGGCTGGTCAAAATTACTAATGTCATTTAATGCCGTATTTTAAAAGAGAAGCAGGACCTTTCAACCTTACCTGAGATTATAGAGAAAGTAGAATAGTAGGTTATAGAGAATAAAAGCGTTTCAAGTTTGAATAATTAGACTTTGCATTTTCAGTTAATGAATACAAGGTTTTATTGAATCTTAATGTCACATAGTGACTTGCTTACAAATTAATTTTATAATTTACAAATATTACAATTCTTTTAACTTGAAGTAAAATAACATTGTATTTTTATTATTCCTGCAAGTTCAGCAAATTTCATTAGATTTTGGGAATTAATAAATTCCAATTATAAACGATTACTAAAATTTCTCAATTTATTTTTCCTAAAAAAATTCTGGATGTAAATTTTATTACTATTATGTCACCTCATAATAAAAAAAAAAGATAGCATCTATTCCTCGATATATAAATTTTGGAAGATAAATATTAATTCCTTTATCTAAATTAATGAATACAGAAACCAAATGATCAGTTGAATTCTGTTGAAAGACAGAGAGAAGAAAAAAAATCATTTTAATAAAGAAATCAAATTAAAAAAAATTGTAGACATTCATTCATTTTTTTAATTTCACTAAATTTCACTAAATTTTAATACAAATAACAGTTTCAAGTTAAAGTGAAGATGTATTTCAAAGAAGAGATGCTTAAAAATTCATGATTGTCATCACCGGTTCAGTTTGCACTGAAGTGCATCTGCGAAACATTGCAGTTCCATATCCATGGAGCTCACCATGGCGATACCCTAGAAGTAATCACAGAATATCGGGTGGACAGATAACAAGGTAGTTTTCTTTTCTCAGGAAACCATTAAGGCATGATTTCAGAAGAGAAAAACGAAGAAGCAGACAAACACAAGAAAGAAAATTTCTCAAAATATCTATGAGGGTGCCGGAATTCGTACCCAGGTTCCGACACATCTGCCTCATGATAGGCCGCAGCTTAGACTTGTAGTCTGCCACCACTAAGCTTTAGAGATTGTGAAGGAGAAATACAGCTAAAGAAAGAATTCGGTCTTTTATACATATATTTTAAATAAAGAAGAAATAAGAAATTTGTTTCATTCAATTATTCTCCTATTGAAATAATACGAGGCCATTGAAGTAGGACTTGAGAACTTGACTTGAGGACTTGAGAACACCGTTTCCAATAGTTTGGTGGCTTAAAAATAAAGATGTCTGCAGCACTTACAATTAATAACTCTATTGAATCACGTTTCTTAATACAAGAAACAGTAGAGATGTTGTGCATTGATTGATCAGGTGAACTGAATGTATTCCAAGTTTTCATCTTGAGATCAAAACAATACACAACACTTGAACTAATAGACGTTACGAATATCTTTCCATTAATGTAAGTTGCAGATGGAATGTATAGCTTTTGGAAGTTAGCTGGTACAGGATCTCCTTGACTCCATTGGTCAATTTTTGGATCATACCAGAGTAAATTAGTTGACCCAATTAAACACAAACGATCATCAATAGACAATAATTGATTTCCACAATGAAAATAGTGATAAGGGACCTTTGCCATCGTCTCCCATGACTTTCTAATAAGATTATATCTTTCGCAAGAACTCTTATTTTCAGATCCAATAAGAAAAATAAATTGATGTATTTTCACAGCCATTGAATAACTCCGTGGTTCACTCATTGGCTTTAATTCCATGAATTTGTTTTCAAATAAATCAAACATAAAACACTTATTGGTTCTCTTTCCATCACTAGTTATTCCACCAAAAACGTAGATAAACTTATCAAAACTACAAATAGCAGAAAAACGAGCTCTATAAAAGAAATTCGACAGATTTTCATCCTTCACTTTTGTCAGAGTTTCAGTATCAGGATTATATTCAAGAAGACCTACACCAATAGACCAATTATAAACTAAAATTCGTTTGGAAACAAAACAACTTCTTTGATTTTTAAAAGTATTCTCAGAACTGCAAATTTTGATTTCCTCTGATTTTTCTGTTGATATTCTTGGGCAAATACTTTTATTCTCCAATTGAAAATTTCTTTCTGGAAGTGAATGTTTTACTCCCAGTATCTTTTGGTCTTTATTAGAAGATAAAGATTTGGTTTCCCTTTGAATCCCTCTTTCTTTTGACCTAATTGATTTAATAACGTCTGGGTCTTTTTTTGTCATCAATTCGATAGAATACAGTTTTGCACATTGCTTGTAAAAGAACAAGTTATCTTGCAGCAAATGTTCATCCATGAGTTTCATTAATAACGGTTTACTAATTTTTTCAAAGTCAATCGTTGTTAAAAGATCAGTGATTCCCTTAAATCTTGTTGACTTATCATGTTTCACCCACAACAGAATAGAAGAAATCAATTCTTCCTGATTTATAGGATTAGAAACAGGACAGTTCAAAAGAGCACTTAGTTGTTCGAATCTAAGATTAAGAAAACTCTCTGTTGTTTTCAGAGTCCTTATATTCTTGTGTAAATATTCCAGATATGTTTGTTGAATTAGTTCACTGTTCAGTTGTTCTATTGTGTTCCACTCAGAAAGAAACTGTTGAGTGCCTAAAAGCTGTTCCAAACAGTGGTTGTACATGAATGGAATCTGTAAACTTATAAAAGCCTCTAGTAAGTCTTTGAGAAATGGTTTATGTTGATTCCTTAGATCAATATGTCCTTCGTAAATGAACATCAAAACAGTGTCCAGAGTTTTGGAGTTGAAATCCATTTTCAATGATGTTGTCTGTGAATGTCCCTTGAAATGTTCTTTGAAATAAGGACTGGCAGCTGAGAGAATGACTTTGTGAACCAAGAATTCTTTATCTTCACAGATCAATTTAAAATCTGTTAAAAATGACTCTTCTCTCATTAAGTTGATTTCAGATATTAAGTTCTTAAAGGTCTTGTGTTGAATGCGATGTTTTCTTTGTCTCGTCATTCTGAAGAAGACAACACAATTTTTATATTAATGAATATAAGTAATATTAAAATGAAAAGTCTAGTAATATTCAAATGAGATTTAATTAAATCATTAAATTACGATAAAGAATTGTATATAATGAAGCTAATTTCCGAAAAATGATAAAATCCTTAGTTCATAGTATTAAACTTGTTTATTACAGACCAACTCCTATTCTAACTGCAATATATCGCAGGATATTATTTTTCCTGCTTCTTAAGGCTACATTTTGAAATTAAAAACGAAGTAATCTGAACAAAGAAATAATTCCTATACAATAAAAAGAGTAAGTGATCATAGTGCAAATTGCAGTAAATTATTACAACAAATAAGTCCAATACAATGAAAATAAACAGGAATTTGTGTATCTTCATGTATTAAATTGTTTCAATACAATAGTAAAATAATATTATAACAGAAAGTTTAAAATTAATAATGAAACGAATTAAATAAATGAAATAAAAGATTAGGTAAATTTTACAATATTTTTTGAAAACTTCAAGAACGAACTTATTAGCTTCAAAACCGTTTATTAGTTCCATGAATGACCATGAAAATACACCTTTGGTTGAAAGTTTGCAAATTGTTCTTCGTTCTTATAAAAATAAACCTGTTTTGTCTTTATTTATGTTGAGTCCCGGCACTGTAATAATAAGTTACAGAAATTATTGTTCTGTTTCTTTTAATTCAAACAAATACAACATAAAAACAAACTCATACAAAAAGTTTAGATAGGAGATAGGAGACATTTAGGAATAATAAAGATTAACCTAGAGTATTGCAGTGCATAAGCGACCATACAGATAATGAGATTAGCCACTAACGTAAAGACGCTGCGCCAACGAACCGCTTACGCCATGCGGGTTTGTGTAAAATGCGCAGAAGAAACTCGTTCCCGAATTATTAATATAGTTATTTAACTATAAATTATCCTTATTGGGAACCCGTTCGTAAGTACGGAGCACCGCACGTAAGTCGTCCGTAGCCCGGGGACCGCCTGTACTTATCTGCTTTACTTCTTTAAAAATAATTTTCTTTGGTTAATATTGATTTTTTTTTAACATAGTTCCTCTTGGTAATTTTGTAGAATACTGAAATTAAGAGGAATATTCTGTATTTTCGAACAAAGCTATTCTGAAATATATGCAGAACAGGGTTTTTTTGTGCATTTTATAAGGAAATTCGATATTTACTTAGAACTGTTTCGGAGGATTCCGGATTAACATTATGAAGGCAGAACTTCTAAACGATGAAGACAAAAATTGTAGAACTATTAGGATGCGAGCCAGAAATCTTCTGGCGGTAAATTTGGAATTACAGTAGAACCTCATTATAACGGACTAATAGAAGCTGAAGGTTGTCCGTTTTCATGAAAGCCCGGTTGACACAAATAATTCTTATAGGGTGTAATGCAGCAGGATGTACATCAATGAAAGTACAATAGTTAGCTATAAAAAGTGTTTATTATATATCAAGTAAAAAACAGCCTTCAACTTAGTAGGTTCACTGCATTAATCTTTAGAACAAGAAGGTCCTGGTTCATGTTGATTGCTTACATTCATTGGTTTGAAAAAATAATTTTTTTTTGCTGGGTTTGTTTGCTGCTTATTTCTTCAGTTAATAGAGAGTTTTTGCCTAGCTCGCTATTCTATACGATAGCGCTAAATGTATGTATGTATGTATGTTTATAGGGATATGCTTTAAAACGCACTTCCTGTTCAGACAGGATTCCCTAAGGATTTATTAGAGTTTCTCTCTTAATCCAAACAAGTTTTTAAGAAGTTTTTAATTTTATTCAGGTCCAATTCTCCCTTGAATCCTAATATGTGATCCAGTAATTCATCCTCTTCCCAGTTATTTGGGTTTATGTTCATATTTTTTAAGAGTTCGGTTCTCTCTTTTCCGAAGCATGGATATCTTAAGATGAAATGTTTTAGAGATTCCTCTTCATTTTTATCGCAATTTAAACATATTGGCCCCTTTTCAGACCATTTTTCTGTTCTTTTATTTAGCGGCAATGATCCCGTTCTGCACTGGAAAAGTAAAGAACTTCCATAGGAATTATCATAAATATCTGATATAGGGGAGCCCTTTTATTTTTAAACCCTAATGGTAAAGTTTTGTATTTATTAATAGAATCAACGAATAGTTCTAATTCTGTACTTTTTACACATTTATTAATAAGATGGTGCCATTTTTTCCGATTCAATGTTTATTTTAATTTCTTCTGTTTCGTAATATTCTGCTAAATATTCTAATTTATCTACCCATTTGCTTTTTTCTGTTGTAAAGTCACATGACTAGTATTCTGCGCATGCGTCACTGGGAAATACCGGTAACGTGATACGTTAACTGTTCTCGAATAGCATATCGCTTCACGGTAAGAAACATGAGTTCCGATAAACCTACGAGAATTAGATATAACATGAATAACGATTTGATATTCTTGCGCGAAGTAATTGGGACAAATCCATATGACGATAAGAGTGTGTGGAATGAGATTCACCATACAATACAATCGACAATCCTCATCATTCATTTCATTTAAACTCAACCTTGGATTTTCGTCTTCTCCAACCTAAATGTTTCTTTCTCTCAGGATATTTTGTGTAACACTAGATCCTCAAACAAATCATCGTCAATGCCTTCAAATACAGCGATCTGAAGTATATCTTCCATCTTGTTTATTAGCTTACCGTGTCCACTGACGCATTATGGCAAAAACTCTCTTCATGAGAGAGCCCGCTATTGTGGTTACCGTATTCGTTCACGTGACAATTGCGTTTCCCGTGTATAAATCACGTTATGGCAAAAACTCTCTAATAACTGACGGAGGTGCCGTAAGTGTTCATAATACGCAAACACATATGCTTCGCAATGTAAAACTCATAAGATAAAAATAAGCATCCATTATTATTATTGCAATTTTTTTTAAAACTCTCCGTTATAAGCGACGTCCGTTGTAATAGGGTCCGTTATAATGAGGTTCTACTATTGTCATCTATTACTGAGAGAAAATAATAAAGCGAAAATTACTGCAACAAAATATAACTTATAGCCGTTTTACATTTACCATTTCACTCGCCATAACCTCGCCATAATGGTCGCCATCACACATGGCGAGGACATTGCGATAGATAGCCCGTGCTCTATTTTTGAAGAGATGGCGCCATCTGGAGATGGCGCAATGTCACACCAACGCTCCTGGTGGCGAATTGTAGAACTTGAAGTCCAATCGATTTGTATCTATTTATTCGAAATTACGGATTACAAAAATGATTTTCACGATCGGAGATCATCTTTTCCTTATATTTTCGTGGATGCTTTCAGAAAACGTTACATTAGTAATCAAAATCATTACAGAATTTCGGCCTGAAAATTTGAATCGACGAGCGATTGAAATCTCGAAAACATATCGTGGGATGGTCGAGATTTAACGAGAACTATCGAAACTGAAAACAAAGAAATACAAAACAATGAAAAATGAATATTTAAATGATAATTTCCTATTTTAATTAATGAAAAACATTCTTTCATCTATTCAATGCATTGAATATATGATTTTTATATTAATTAATGCAATTTTTTTCTTAAATACACCGTAGGCATGATGCAATTGAGAAGTGTAAATTTTCCGTGTGATGGAAGGCGATATGGTAAGTGTAAAACAGTACACTACATCACTGGCCATCTACCCTGACATGGCCTGCGTTATGGCTTGCATCATGGCGAGTGAAATGGTAAATGTAAAATGGCTATTAGGTAAAGTGAAGTATGATCCCATCCAGGCAACCCCCCCCCCTATCAAATTCAGGGCCCTGGTACCAAATGCGGTAACTGATCTCCTCCCATTCAAATTAATTGAAAGAATTGAAAGAAATGATGAGAAGCAAAGTACGAACTCCTCTCCAAAAGCTTTCTTTCTTAAACAATGCTAAGTCACGTGATCTTTAATTGATTTTGAAAATATGAAATTCCTTTGGTAACTAGTATTTTTACTGTTAAGTAATTGAGTTTTATTTTGATCTGGTTGGTTTATTATTGTATTAATGTATTAATATTGTAATTTATTGTTATAAGTTTTGGTATGTCATATTGATATCACATTTTTTGTTGATATTTAAAATGTTATATTTTTTCCTTTATTAATTTTCCAAATTATCATTCTCTTTTGAAAATGTAACAAAAAAATTACGAAACATGTAAGAGTTAAATTTAATAAAGATTTTTCCCATGAAAATATCTATTTGGTTTCAATTGCTTTTATTAAGATCCAATTATAAAGAAACAAGAAAAAAATTAAATTCTTTCTTTTTGTTCGTCTTTTGTAAGCGATTTACTTTGAATTTACATGCATTTATAAATCCATTGTAATGTAGAATGTTCGATATCTAAGTTTCGTTTTATTATTTATAATATAATAGAAACACTCAGTTTGTCTCTTCAGTTTAAACCTTTGATTACAGGGAATAATGGAAAATAAACTAAAAGAAAACTATTGTATATTCTAAGAATTTCTTAATTGATTGTAAGAACAAATTCTAACATTTAAATGGCTTTTTTTTCCTAATCCCAGAAACACTTTTATTTTATTTCAAAAATCTGAATATTATAATTAACGTTTAAAAAAAAGTTACAGAAAAGTCCATTGGATTTGTTTGTTTCTCCATCTGTAATATTATTCTAAATTTCGAAGTGAAGTTCTTTTATATATTTCTGTTCATCTGATACTTAGTGGTTGTTTTGCTATTAGAATATCTATTCTATAATGTTTGATTTAATTTACTTGATGAATTATTTAATTCATAAGATTTTGATTTTGATTTGATCGCTTGAATCATCAGAGTATTGTAATAATAATAATAAAAAATATTCTCTTTCGATCAATTTACATCCAATTGTTAAAATAATTTAAACAAAAGATTTAGCATGTTAAAAATTAATATAAAAGCATAAAGAAATGAAACAGAAATAAAAAATATCTGAGTTTTCATCGGTGAGAGTTTTGGACGGATATCATAGAGATGAGAAAGTATTAATTAAATGATAGAAATGTGCACATTTAGTGTGATGTGCGTAGATATACCCTATAGTAGTTTTCAAAAAGAAGAGTTTGCCATATATGGTCGTTACGTAGCGATCGATTGTGTCTGGAACAAACGTCACCAGTCATGACATCATCAACGTGACCTCCGAGAAGTCGGTCCAAGATGGCGTCGTTTTTTGATCGCATCACCGTTGTTACGGTCTTTTTATTCTTCCTTATTTTATTTTTCTTCTCCTACTTTTTTATGACGCAATTTTGTGTGGTTAAGGCAAAGTGACCTTTGCCTTGTTTATTTTTTTCGCACGATCCGCCATGTTTTTTTATCTCTTCTCTCTGTTTTCTAATTAATCGTGAAATGGCAGGTTTTCCACGTTAAAACTTTTTATTTAGTATTTTTTTTTATATATTCTTGAACCCTACCACCTTATGTAACCTTTATAATTGTTATCTATTAATGATGATATAGATTAATATATGTAATTTTGCTCTTATTTTGAACGAATTGTTGTGCTGTGAAAAGGTGTAGCCATTTTGTTTCTATACGGGGCTTATTATGATGTCATTTGGAGTTTCAAGACACTCTTTATTTCTTGAAGGGCCATTGGTAAAACGTTGTTTACGTCACCATCCCTATGAGATGCATTCTTGAAACTTCAGAGTCACTCTCTCGATGTAACTCGAACGAGACACACGTATTTTTCTTCCGTCTTGGAAGGACGGGAGGGGGGGAGCTGTTAGGAGAAAAACAGCTGTGTTTTTCTTTTCTACCTATACTCGATTAATGGCAAGACTTGTATCTCATCCTGTGGTGCGAATATCTCTGGATACTTTTGAGATTTGTGCTTCTTGATATGAAGTCGGCTTATTAGATATCTGTGAGGTATTAAGAAAGGCCGTATATCCTCAGGATAGTTCAGTTGTAGTGAGCAGCCATCGTTATTAAGAAACGTTCGTGTAGTGCATAAGAATGTGTTGTGCGCCATCTGTGTTTACGCGGATACTTTGACATGAACAGTGAATTTTGTCGGAGCTATCCTATATTTTGTGACAATGTAAACAGGACAGAGCGTCGAACTGTGAGTATATTTTCTTTGGCGAAATTAAGTTCGGGAGTGAACTCTTCAGACATACTCTATGGTCAGAAAGTCTGTTTCATAAACAATTTTCGATCAGACTCTGCTTATAAAGTGACTCAAACTATTTGTGAGAATATGTTTTAAATTTATACTTTTGTTAAATTGCATTGATAAGATTATTGTGAATTACTATTTGATAATTACCAACTTGAATAATTTTGATTTAATTTGTTATCTGTTGGAATTGCCGAATTTATGAACAAAGCATTGTGTGTTATTATTATATATATATATTTTTTTTATTGATATGTAATTTCTATTGCATTAGTCTTGACTTGTTGTTGTGTGTGATTGTATTATATTAAGCTCATTTCAAATACATTTTGTTGTTTGATATACCTGAGTTGTTTATCCTTTCTTTACTTCTCTTTTGGTATTATATTTAACTGATTTTGGCTGTGGAATTAAATTGGGCCCAGCGGTTCCATAAGCTGAGTTTCATTTTCATCACCTATCTTTATGGGTGTAGGCTTCCGATTGCATTAATAGTTTTCTCTGTTTTGCGTATTTTCTCTGTGATACAGGGTGATCCGTAATACCGTGACCCAGAAAGGACAAACTGTGCATAGCCAAGCAAAGGGAAATAGTGTGGAACGTTTGTAATTATTTCAATTTGAATTATTATTATGTATTCGTAACTGTAGAAAATACAAAAACCGGAATGTTTTCGTGATGTTTATAAGATTCAGTTACGGATTTTAGCAATAGATGGCGCTGTTGCGTCCTGGAAACATCTATCTATAAAGAAATTTCGTCATCAAAAGCTCTTCTTTCATGAATTAAATTGTAGAAACCCTCCAGTAAACCATACTACCGAAATTTAAGTATTTGGGGGTTTTAAGATAATTTATCGAGTGAGTAACAAGCTATCTCATAAAAGCATAAAGAAATGACACATAAATAAAAAATATATATATCTCAGCTTTTATCGGTGAGAGTTTGGGACAGAACGTTTCGTCCTTATTAGGGACTCATCAGCCAAACCCATTCACCAGATGAAACGCTCAGATAGTGCAAAATTGATAAGGGAATCCACACCAGCTTCCGACTGTTGCCTCCCTCACAAAGAAAACAATTAAAAAAAAAAAAAGAAAGAAAAAAGGTGTAATTTCAAATCCTCGACTTTTTTGTTTCTTTGTGTACAGAGTCCGTCCCAAACTCTCACCGATGAATACTCAGATATTTTTTATTTGTGTATCATTTCGTTATGCTTTTATGTTAGCTATAATTTACATTAAAAAGTATTAGATTTAAGTTTGAGACATCTTTGGAACATTCATGAAAGTTTTTTTAAGCTGACAATCTTCTGAATATTAATTCTTTTTTTATCATAATGACATTAATATTTTTTCGACATGAAAAAGAGTTAAGCCGACAGAATTATTGATTTACTTATTAAGTGATGTCGTTTATTCTAACCTTGAACTCTATAGACTTGTTTGTTCCCTTGGTAATTTTAATTCATACAAAATACTAATCGAACCACTACTGGATATTCTTTTTAAAATGCGATATCATTAAACATCTCATTTCAAGAAAAAAGGAACAACATCTATAAAGGCCACTAAAAACTAGAACACGAAAGATTAATCAAATTCTTATAATAAATTGAGTAACGATTAGAACAGAATAAATTCGTTTTCAGTAAATGTCTCATACTTCATTGCAATCCATTGGAAGATTTAATGAAAATAATAATCATCTGATAATAATTAAGACATGGATTTTCTATTTAAGGAATAAATCATATAAATGAATCTTATTTTTAATTCCGCAGATGATTTATATATTTTATGTAAGAACTGGTGAAAATGCGCATTTTAGAAAATTAGGTAAAGTAAATATGAAATTAGAAAAACCTTTAAAATTAAAATTAAGAAAATTTAAAAAGTAATTTTTTAAAAAACGTAAGTATGTATATTTTTTATATAAAAATTTCTAATATATTTTACATACTTACTTGACGTTTAACTTTATAGCTTCGTTAGATAGAGGATGTGATCAGGTATAGAGACTGACGTCTACTGCGCATGATTTCATTGATCGGATTTGGAGATCCGTAGATGATATCATACATTAAACTTATAATTTCGGTCAATTTATAACCAAAGATAAAAATATGATTCATTTTTAAATCAAAACTTTGTTGAACCTGTTTTAGTAATTGCGTTTGTTTTAGTTTTGGTAAAATTTTAACCGTTAATTATTAATTGTTTATTTGTATTTATTTAATCCTTATATGAAAAAAACAGATGCTTCGAAATTATAGTTTTATATCATCTTCTGATTATATGAGACATATTTTTGATTAATATATCGAGAAATCACGTGACTGGGTGATTAGAATATATTTATATTTTTAGATAGATAGATGACGGAAATATTTATAGGAGAATATGTGCTATATTTGATACAGTGAATTTCTCCTATGTATGTAATTTTTTTTTTATATGAAGTTCTTTTTACACTATGTTTCACTGAAAATAAAAGCGTGGGAGTAGCCAGTTAACTGTAATCTAACACGTTTATTTTTAATTATATTAATTATAACTAACTATAAGTATACTAATTATATTAAAGCTCCTGGAATTGGATTACTATGTGGATTAATATCCTTTGTTTAAAAGCAAAATATCAATAGAAATCCACAAAGATATTTAATTGATTTTAATCATTAAATTAAAAATTAATGAGATTGTTACTAAATTGAGAGTAATCTAGAGTTTTAGAATTCAAATACTGCTAAGAAACGTTTTCTTTTTAGTTTAATCGTAGAAACTAAACGTTTTCCTTGAGTTTCTACAGAAATTTAAAAGCTATTGTTTTGATACAATAAATTATCAAATATACAATGGATTTCTATAAAGCTTTGTTTTTCGAATGATTATACTTATAAAATTTAGATATTTCTCAAATATTTTACTTTATCAAAATTGCATCATACATTTTATTAAAAAAGAGATAAACTTTATTTAACTAGTTTAAAATTTCTGAAAAAAAAAATATTTAAATTCTCTTCAACATTTGAGTATTGAAGCTAAACTTTACAACGAAAGCATTTACAACGAAATAAGTTTTGATGGAAAACTCCAGGTGTGAAACTAAAGTTCGGTTAAAGAAAATCAATGATTCTGGTAAAGAATAAAAATAAAGAAATTCCGAAGAATTTAAAGTCTACTTTCAGACTTTAGGTTTTTTCAGAAGGTAAGTTTACTGATTATTATCGATCAATCCAAATACAGTAGACTTCCGATTATCGGCGGAGTTGGAGTGGCGCGGCAATCGCGGATAAGCGAATTCCGCGGATATCCAAATAGGACGAAAATCAACACAAAAATGCTTTTAACTTGTTTTATTTGCATTAAAGTGGCAGTACATACATTATAAACAATTACTTTATTTTAATTTACTTTAATTTCTTACTTTTTCACACAAAAAAAAAAAAAAATCGGTTAATTGTCTTTGTTTTTTTGTGTCGAAATACGAAAACCCCTACTTGGACGTCGCTAAATCTGCCTCTTTTATTGTTTACCTTATTCTAGTTTTAAAATTTTTTTGTTAATTCCATAATTTATTGTACAATAAAATAAAATGGAAACCGGAGAGGTCCGCAGATAAACCGGGAGTTTACTGTATTCATTGAGAAAGTTTGTAAATAAAGATC